>LOEQ01005427.1:29393-45531 GCA_001685075.1 Bramus lutescens
GGCAGTTTCTTTATTAACCAATGAAAGTAACACATAGACAGATGACCCTCCTACATCAAAGTAACATATCTCCAGAGATTCAGAAGGTGATGGTAGTTATTATGAAGTTCAATTGTAATACATACAAAAAGATAAAAAAGAGATTAACAATTGCAAACTATATCTCAAAATTGAAGCATTTAAATATATTTAAATGTTATGAGAATGACTAGAAAACAGATAATATGTGAATTTTGTTCAAATTCTAGATTTATATTATAATACTGCTAATGATTTAAATCATACAAAACCAACCAAAAAGTTACGATTTTATTTTTCTGTTTATAAATTATAAAGTTCTGGTCCCAACAATTAATAAATTATGACTATTTTCATTTATTTAAGCATACAAATATCACATAATTTTACAGACAATGTAGACCTTGAATAACACAATGGTTATAATGAAGACAAACTGGGAAATGGATATATTCTTCAGATACTTTGTCGAAAAGTAATTACTGATATAAGTATAAATTTTTTATAAAATATTTACTATAATTTCATGAGCACATACGATATTAAAAATAGTTTGGCAGCTTTAAAACATAACTTTAAAAAGGTATTCAATAGCTTACTGTTTAATTTAATTAAATCAAGAGCATTCTTTGTAGTTAATGACAAACAATAAACCACTCTCTGTTTATGTAATTTAAGACTTTTGAGTAATTTAAATCCAAAATAATTATTAGTGTTACATTATTGGTAATTTATTAATAAAATTAATAAGTTAATAATGTCAAACCATTATTGATAGTAGCTGTTTGGTGGCTAATCTATATTGACAACTTTATTTCACCTAGTAAAGAATTGTTCTAGGTTGAATCATTTGTGGTGGGAGACTGATGCTACATCTAGACATTTGATATCAGAGAACTTAACCTAAATCTGGTCTATACATTCTGCTGACAGCTCACAGTAAAAAAAAAAGATAGAACAAGGAAGCTCTGGTTCTTAACCAATTGCCCTCACTCTGGCCAGCAAGTTCATCAATATTCTTCCTCATCAATTCCTTTGTTGGTTATAGAACCTGCAACTTCAGGATTCCCACATAGAGCAAAAACTGGCAACTTTCTGGTACTGTGCTGGGATCCCGGCACCAGAATGGAATTGTTGAAGTATCCAATGTAATGGACTGAACAACTGCTAGTTCCTTTGACTTTCCATTGGGAGAGAGCAATTTTGTATTAGGGTCAGAGCCTGCAGTCATCTCTAAAAATAATATATTTATATATATTTGGTTATTTTAGTTGGGAGACCTACCTCAAGTAATCACACATATCATATACATAGAATGTACATATATATGTGTATGTGTGTTCATTCTTTCTGCTCTGTTCCCTTTAAAGAATTCTAACATATTCATTGTGTGTATTTCTAATATAATAAAGAATCCTATTTGAATATGTGCTTGCAATTTATCTGACTACCTCAAAACAATCCCTCAAAACCCTTTTAACCTGTTTAATGCAATGATCTGTATGAAAGTACCTAAAGACATCAAAAACAACACAGTGTATATTTTTTTAAATAAAAACTTTATTTCCAAAATAAATATGAATATAAATCAAGATAAGATCAGGAAATAGAGATTCAAATGACTATTACTTCACTTAATAATAACATTTTGATCCTTGGTGAGCATCTTTTTCTTCTTCTACAAAAGAAGAAATGAACCTTTTATTGCCTATTATATAATAGTAGACACCACTGAAGCTATATGCACACAGACAACAAAAAATGAACTCAAGCATGTAGGGTGTATTTGTATAACTGCAAGTGACTCTACGCAAACATGCACATACATATACATATTTTTAACAATTATATTCAAACCAATAACAAGAAACAAAACCCTGTCATTTTGAATGAAGGATCAAATGATGAATTCAATAGAGGGTACCTTGAATGGGCAGAGGGAAAAAAGGGGGGGTAATAGTATAATTCTATTGTAATGAAAATGTATTTAAAAATGAAACCAAAAGTAAATAAATGAAAGCAGTCAACTAATACACATATTATAAAACTTAAATAAAAGGATTACGCTGAATTGTAAGTATAATTGACTTTGACCTTTCTAAATGTATTATAATCAGAGGAATTATACAAACACTTACTTTTCACAAGTTCAACACTTGGGAATTTCATTTCCTTCTGCAGATCTAGGTTCTGAAATGTAGATGGCTTTTATTGAATGTTAAATACAAGTTCTCTGAGAAAATAAATGTAAATAAAGTGTTTCAATAAATATTTAAAACACTTTTCACACCCACACCCACATATGGATTTTCATTATACATGGATGGCAGCTTCGTAAGCTCAAATGAAGAGAATTGCTGGGAAGCAAGCAGTTAATACTGTAGATGTACGGAATAAATAGAGGAAAAATAAAAGGTTACTGCAGAGCAGATGATCCATTTTGTCAAAATGTCATGTGTCTCTTCCTCCATGCTTGGAGATATTACTAAAGGTGGCCTCAAGGCTTCTCTGTCTATCTTGCTTCTGTTTCATTCTCCTTTTCCCAGTCAACATGCTTACTGCATTGCTCAATCACTGGGCAAATGTTATTTCCTGTGCTCCTCTGCTCAGCCACTTTTATAGTCGCAATAACAGACGCTGTGATTAAGACCCTCAACGGGAAATCTTGAACGAACTGCCTTCCCGGCCCTGCTTCCTTTCTTATTTTCTTTAAAAAGACCAGCCATCTGTGTTAGCATCTTAGAATTATGTTTCTTTGTTCTGCCAGTAGTGTACATGTCTTAATAAATACACATATAAACTCCAAGCCTAGAGTTTAATTTTGTAGGTCTGTTTGTTGTTCTGAAAATAAATTAAAACTTAATTCAAAGTTTAAATCTCTTCTCTTGTGGTAAAAATTTCATACTTTATTTGTGACTCTACAGACAGTAAAATATTTAATTATTTACTAGATTTTATAGCTCAGTTTTATCAAAAAAGAAAATATATACTATAGAAATTAGGAACACATTTAATAGCTTTCTTACAGAAAATTCAGGAAAATATTAATTTGAAAATTAAAATATTAAAACTACAATGGTATATTTAGACATATGTATGTACATGAAAAATTTCGAGGACTACTCATTAAAATTAAAACAAAATAAAACAAAATTAAAAGACATAGAACCTAAATATCTTATTAAATAAAATAAAAAAGCACTAATTTGTAATATATATCATATTAGCACAGATATATATATATTCTTTCTGTGAGTATCATTATTACTACAAGTTTATGTTAAATAAAATGTATAACTGTTTAGAGATAAAAACTTTACTTGTAAACAAAAAATGACTAAGAGAATTATGCTTTGTTCTTGTTTAACAACAGGGATTTGTTCTGCATCCTAGCAGCCTCTCTAATTTATTATTATCCTGTTTCCCCAATGCATGGATTAGAACTACAAGCAGGATAGGAAAAAGAAAAGAAAGGTTATAAGTGTTTGGTTTCTTTCTTTCTTTTTTTTTTGTTATGTATGGCACACAAACATGCAATCATTCCAACAAGAGAATAAACCCTGACATCCGTTTTTCAGCATCCCATGAATAAGGATAAATTTAATTTCTAATTCACGATTATTTTAATGATTATGTTTCCCTATGGATCTCTCCTCTCACAAACTACACTTCTCTCTACAAATGAGTAATGTAGCCCACAAAGTATTTGAGAAAAGAAGAGATAATAAAAGATACATCTAGAATTTTCAATCTGTGACAAAAGTGGTTTTTCTTTGTCCCTATTGTTAATCTATGACAATGAAATTTACTATGCTATTAGCTTTAAGAATACTGTTGTTTCATATTCAGGGCATGGTGGCAAACAACTAAATCCCTATATTTGGAAGGCAGAGATAAATGGATCTCTGTAAGTTTTAGACCAGTCTTGATGGCTGACAATAAATTTCAGAAAAGTCAGGGCAACATAGAGAAATCCTGTCACAGAACAAACAACAAGAAAAACAAACATAAATAAATGAATCAAACCAACCAAACAAAATCCAAACTAGTGATTTATATATAGTTGTATTCAGACCCAAGATATATTTTTTAATTAACCAACAAATCTGTATTGATATCTTTCAAATAAATTCTTCCTTGAGTCCCATTGTTTCTGTTCACATAAAATCTACAAATGCTTCAGAAAATGTAATGGATTCCTATAATCCAAATTTTATTAATTTCTTTAGAAACTGTTTAAATATTATCCAATGTATAAAAATAAGTAGTTTTCTATACTGCAATATATAAAAATGAGTAGTTTTTCTATAAACACTGGGCAGGAGGTGAAGAAAACTCTCCAATGCACAACAGCCTCAAATGAATCTAGGTGAGAACACGTAACTAAGGATGAAAAAGAAATATGCAAAAGCTATACACATTTGTAGCATATTAGGAAAGAATCTAAAAGATTCAAAGATCCTCAGTGCTTGACGATTCAGAGAATTAATACTGTAAAAATGGTAATCCTACTTGTTTACAGATTCTAGTGAAGTCACCATTGCTACTTTCTTAAACCAGTATAATTCTTAATTGCACACTAATATCCACATATAAGCATAGCTAAAAAAGTATTCAGTGTAGTAGACAGAGATAACTAAAGGAATGTACAATTCATCAAAATGTGTTTATGATATGACTGAGGTATATTCAAACACAATTGGCACAGCCACAACACATCCTGTACACTAAATTCACAAAGAATATCACAGAAGAGGAAATAAGACTGTAAATTCCAGAAGACTAGATACTTGCTGAAGATAATATCTTTTAAACATGGCAGAGTTACTGACATCAGGAAATTTCAACAATATGATTACTAAAAAAAAGACCTACAAAATGAAAACACCAGTTGCCAACATCGATGGGAAAAAATTCACAAGGCCTGATTCATTTATGAAGAGCTAATTGCTACTCCCTGATTATTATGAGTAGAGGATCAAATAAACATGAATAAGCACAAGCCTTTTTTAGTCCTTTGTGTATATGCACAAAATCATACATCTTGTAAGGCAAATGTTTTTAACTTACTTCATAACTCAAAAGTAAAAACTTTATTTCTGACGACACTGTGTATTTTGGGACATAGCAGATGGAAAAGTCAAGACTGTATTTACTTTTAAGCTTCTTCTCTACAAGTTAGCTTTCATGGGGCTGGAAGATGCTATGCATGTAATCATCAGTCTTACCAACTGTGAATCCAGAGAACTAGAATAATTACCAGCCTATTCATTAATTTAATTTAAATTTAATTTAAATTAATTTAATTTAATGTTCATTAATTTAATAGTGGCTTGAATGTCATGGGAATAACCAACTATTTTCTGATTGGATTTAGAGCTCACTTAACAAGATGAACGATATGCCTACCACCATTGTTGTGACCAAGATCCTGTGACTACGCATGTCACATGTACTTAAGAAAAATAGTATTAAAAATGGATTAATATACATTTATTGCCACAGTGTTAAAATGACTTTTAATGACTCATGCATAGGCAAATAAAATATTAATATATTTTAACGCTTATTGTCTAGACCTCGTTATTCAGCAGAAACAATTATGATAGAAATTCAGCATTGATTAATCTGTAAGAAAAAAATAAGGACTGCATAATTTTCAGGTCTAAATGTGATATCTGTATCATGAAATGTCTTCCCAAGTTATAGGGATCATTGCAGAAGAGGGGTCAAAAAGACTATAATAGCCAGCGGTAATGCATGAAATGGTTTGCTGGACAAAATCAGACAACTGAAGACATGAACACATGAGAGTTAGGAAAACATACAAATCACCTTGGCTTTCTCACTCTAGACAAAAGCTTATTATGAAGAGTTAAAGTAGACATGAATTCCCACCCCAGATAGATTTTTCTCAATTTATAGATGCTGGGGGCAGGGAAGTCAGTTTGCGTTATGTATGCAGACACTGCTAGCTTGACCATGTTCCAGAGGAAGGCCATATATTCAAAAATATTTAAGGAGAAAACAAGAACTTTATAGGAATTTTTCGTGTATTCTGTATCTATTTTTCTGGAATTGAAGCACTCACTTCAGCGTGTTGGCAAGAGTCTCAGAGAAGAATTTCGAGGAAAGTAATTTTCTGAGAAAGCAGGACTTTGCCAGATTCTGAAAGTCCACTCCAATGATTTTCAGACCCTGTAAACAACTACAAGTGGGAGAGTGACTAACGGAGATGCTGGGAGGAGATCTTGAAGAATCTGTTGAGCTGCTACAAGTCATGCAGAAATCTCTAGGGAGAAGTTTCAATTCTCATGTAAATCAAGGAGCAATCACTTGTAATTTAATAATAAATTAAATCATTGGGCTTTGTGACTAAAAGGAGTATACAAAATTGATAAGTTCCCCTTAAGTGAACAAGTCCTTCACTCAAATTCACAGGTTACCCAATATTGAAGTAGATATGGGCAAGAATGTGCAATAAAGCACGCTAATTACACTCTAAATTAGACTTTGGAGGTATTCATAAGTCACAGGACTTTAGAATTGAGGCTCAAGGGTTCTACTTGGCCATCTATTGATCAGAGAACTTACAGAACNAGAAGTTTCAATTCTCATGTAAATCAAGGAGCAATCACTTGTAATTTAATAATAAATTAAATCATTGGGCTTTGTGACTAAAAGGAGTATACAAAATTGATAAGTTCCCCTTAAGTGAACAAGTCCTTCACTCAAATTCACAGGTTACCCAATATTGAAGTAGATATGGGCAAGAATGTGCAATAAAGCACGCTAATTACACTCTAAATTAGACTTTGGAGGTATTCATAAGTCACAGGACTTTAGAATTGAGGCTCAAGGGTTCTACTTGGCCATCTATTGATCAGAGAACTTACAGAACCATGCATGTCCACCCCATTCCTGAGCTTGACGAAGTGAGAATGCACCCACCGCGGTGCTGTTGACGATGCTTTTGTTAACCTCCACCATGGTCAAGGAGGGTCACGCAGCGCAGGGGTATCTTCTCCCAGTTGAGCATATCTGTATCTGTAGTTCTCTGTCTTCATAATCATCTAATAAAAATCCATAGTCTATTTGTGGCTGCAGACAATGAGTAACAACACTCGCCGATGGTAGATGTGAGTCTTTTCTCCCTTCCTGGTCAAAGAGATTGGGCTGGACACGGGCTCACAGAACTCTTCTCTGGGTTCCAACCTTAGCAAAAGGTTGGGTTTGCCCACAGATAAGCTTACAGGTATGAAAATAGGGTGGCATATCATGGTCGTTTAAATGAGATGTCCCCCATAGTCTGGCATTTGGATACATAGTCCCTAGTTAGTGTCACCTTTTGCAGGACACTTAAGAGGTGTGTCACTAGAGGTGNTTAGATGCCCCTAATCAGATTCACTGGAAAGGATAAAATAATCCAGTTGAACTTCCTCTAGCCTGAACTGGCCATCTGCTGTAATAGGCAAGACTTCTTATGGAGGGATTGGGACCCCAACCCAGCCACAAACCCTTTGACCTATAATTTGTCCTGACTACACGATGTGCTGGGGTAAATAAAGGTGACATAGATGTTGTGGGGTGACCAGTCAATTACTGGTCAAGTTTGAGATCCATGACACGAAATGGTGCCCACCCCTGACGCTACATGGAGAGCCAGAACCTAGAGGCTGGATAGCCCAGACACCTATGATAGAACCAAACACAATTGCCCCCCCCCCAAAGTCAGTGCAATGAAGCCTACTGATAGTCTACTCTAGATTGGTGTCTAGTCTGCTGTCATCAAAGAGGTTTCATCCAGCAACTGATGGAGACAGGTATAGAGACCCACAGCCAAATATTAGGCAGAGATCAGGGAATCATGTTGAAGAGATAAAGGATCCAATGAGCCAGGGCGTGTCAAGGACATCAAAAGAAAACCCACAGAACCAACTAACCTGGGCTCGTACGTCTCAGAGTTACGTTCTTTTCATACTCACTCTACAAACAAAAGTGGTCAGCGATGCAGTACAACAAGCACAGGTGTTGTGGGAGCTCCTTTTGCTCCTTCAGCCAATAGCTGCTGAAATATATTAAAAAACGCAAGACATTACAATTCATATTACCTTCACGGCAAAGGAATAAATAATGATAAAGGTGATAGATGCATCAAAGGAATTCTATAGGGCATAAAATTTTTATATGACAAACAGAAAAATATTGAGCCAAGTTGAAATTCTTAGTTTTTTTTACTTAGATCTCAAGATAAACTAAGAGGTACTGTTTCTGATAGAGGGAAATATTTGCATACTGTAAAATTTTAAAACTATCTGTGGTAAAGTGAATGAAACAATGGACTAGCAAATCATAAAAGAATTAACTCAATGAATGAAATTTTTGACAATAAAATCCTAACCCCAATAAAAATGCGCACAACTTTGGAAAGTATAATATAGAATGTTATATAGTCTCTTTTTCTCCTTTTTATTCATTCTTTCTGAATTTCACATTATGCATGGCCATCATATTCCTTTCCTTTCCTTTGTATCCACTCTCTGCCCCTCAACCTCCCTTTGCAAAAATCAAATCAAATCAAATCAAATTAAAGATAAAAAAGTAAAAAGAATAAAAAAGAAGGAACAAATCACTTTCATCATGGAAGCTGTAGTGTGACACAGTGAGTCACACAGTAAACACACACACACACACACACACACACGTCTTTACTTACAAGTGCTCAGTGCAGAGAGTCATTGGTCTGGTTCGAGGCTTGTGGTTTCTGCTGTACTTTAGATGTTGGGCCCTTACTGGAATTTCTCCTGTTTATCTTATTGTGGCCCTGTTTGGGGAAAATCCTGCAACTTTGGGTCTATAAAACAAGTTTCTTCTCTTGCTTCAGCAGGTTAATACATGGGGTGGATGTTGGGGTGGGCCTACACATAACCCTGGTTTTGAGCACGTAAAATTGCAGGGTTGGTTAGCTCACCAGCTTTCCCTTGTCCTCTCAACCAAGGTGAACTCTACTACGTTGTCCTGGCAAGTTTACCACTTGCCGAGACGAGCAAGGGATTCAACGTGGCCATTTATCCTACTTTCATTTCCTCAGGGTTGGGGAGAAACCCGTTCTCTCCCTTTCCTGTCCTCAGAGTCAGTTCCTCCACACCTACACCTTCACAATCTGCTCTTCTGTGTTGACTAGGCCATTCTCCTGAGTGCTGCAGGTGATGAGGCATGGGGCCAGTCTCTTTCTCTTATGACCTCAGGACCAGATCTCCTATCTGCATCAGGCATTGTTGGCAGGGTGGGAGAGTGGGAGGCCATCTCTTTCCTGACCTTTGACCACTGGACAGACGAGTAGTGGGTACTGCTCTCTAATGCACACAACTTCAGGGCTTACTCACCTACCCTTTGGCCAACAGGATTGACTTTCTTATGCTGCCCATGAAAGGAACAGGACTGTTTTTCCCCAAATGTTTCAGCTGGTGGGGGTCAGGAACAGCTCTCTTGACCTTATGATTACAAGGTCAACTTTTCCACCTGCATCAGGTGCTGATGCAGGTGGGGGGCATCTCTCCTCAACCTCATATATTCTTAGTGAGATCAAATCTATGAATGCTATGGTCCATGTACAAGGAATAGCCAGCAGCTTTGAAACACATCCTTAGAAACCGTAGTTGGTTAGTAAAGTTAGGTTAACGTGTTTTTTATGGCTTTTATGTAGAAAATCTTGGTGAACAATTTAAAGTATAGAAAAGCACACTTTAATAGTTGAGCAAGACACTAATTGATGTCAAGAAATAAGAAAAGTTGGAGAGTCATTATTACTAATTGATATGCCTTTCTTATTAAAGACAGATGGGTAACCAAAGGCAGTAATTTATTTCTTGTATCTATTTTTTGGTCTCTGTTTTCTGGTATGATTTAATTAAAAAGTGTTGATGAATTGGTGGGCACTCTGAGGATTTAATGTAGAAAAGGCTGATATTATATATATATAAAGTTTAGATTTTGATTCTTTAAGATTTTTTGTGTTTACCTTTTTTGTAAACAATAAAATGATTAATCTTTCTTTGTAACCATGAACATCTATCTGTCTTCCAGTTCAGAATAAAATGAGAAAACGTAATTGACTTACTTCAAACTTGTTAATCAGTTATAACAGAATCTTCGTTTTGAAGTAAAGATGATATGCTGGGAAAATTAATACAAAGAAATATGTTTAACTCCTTGTGGGCTTCAAGAGTGATATATAATTTGTGCTTTATGTGACCTCTTCCTCTGTAAAAATTTTTATTTGTTTTTGGAAAATCAATAACATCTGTTTGTTAAGTAATCTTTTCTTGTGTAGAAATTTTTGACTTAGAAGAAGAAAAGGGTAGAAAAATTAAGAGAATAAGAAGGAAAACATCTGGGAATAATAAGCAAACTAAGAAAGAAAAAGCAGCAGAAAGAAAGTAATGAAGAATAAAGTTTTGATCCCTCAGATAAAGTTCCCATGTGTCTGTGCATCTGTCTACTACTTTGCCTACTCCTTACCTCCTCTACACTTCAAAGAAACTTACCTTCTGAGGGCAGAGACTTTGACATTTGAAAAACATAAATCTGAGAAAACAGTATATTTTGTATTAAAATGCCAAAACTGATGGAAAAAAAACAATTTAAGGCTAACTGAATTATTCAAAATAATTTTATGAAATTAATATTTTCTTAAAAGGAAATATATTATATTTATGCTTAGAAAAAATTGAACTTAGTTAATATGATATTTCTGCAAGGCTGTAATGACACTATTAAAATCTGTTTAAATTTTGAAATAAAAACTACCCATAATAAACATAAATTACTATATAAATGTTCATATATAATTTAAATAAAAATTTCCTATTGGTACTGACAATACTCACTCAATGTCCAAGGGCTCCAACAACAGATGTCAGAAATACTCTTTTTAGTTGCAATGGTGGTGGAAATATGTGCATGTGTGTGTGTTTATCTGTTTATATATACAAACCCCTAAAACAAGTGTTTAAACCCTAGATATTTTCACATACTTTCATGAAGGTTTTCTGGAGATTCTTTTCCAGGTGACACCCATGATGAACATATATTTGTGTTCCTGTAACTTCCCTGAGTGCCATTTCATAATGTGAAAATGATTGTAATACTCCTAAGTCAGAGATTCCAAAGCAATCATAGATGAAATAACAATATTTCACTCATTGTGTGTTTTGCACCTTAATCAAAAAAGACAAGTTCATCATCCTAGCATATCCCACTGATGCTGTAAATGCCTACATATTGAATTGTATTCTCCCTTCCTGAATCAAATTTGAACTGATCAAACTTACTGCCCAGGCCTCCTGGGTTGTTATGACTTCTAGCGCATCTCTCCTGTGAGTTTCTATTCTATTTTCCAAATTACAGTGGCAAAATATCTATGATGCATAAAACCTTCCCTCTTCTGATTTTTCCTCTTCATGGTTTTGTAGATGGATTGGATTTTTATATATTTCTTAGAAAAACTGCACCTTTACAGTCCCTAGAAGCCTTGAATTGCAAATTATTTCATAATCCTAGTCGTTTACAGAGAATTATATTCAATCTTCAAAGTAGAGCTGATAATTCCATTCATATTTATCTTAATATAAAATTATGTAAAACTCTTTTCTCCAAAATATTTCATTTACTATGTTTTTGCTTTGGTTATCTTGGTGTAGGCTAATGCTTCCAGAAGGCACCTGCATGTCAAAACATTCCATAAAACACTTTTAAAATGCAATGTGTACTCTTTCTTACAATTGGCATGCTTTCTGGATCATATGGAAGTTTGAAAGAATGTCAATTTAATTATTAATAAGTTTTATTAATACAAAAGTCAAGTTGAATCTGTTTTGACATGGGATACCCAAGCTATCATATCATTTTCTTTACAATGCCAATCCAGCCTCGAAAAGCATTTGGTTTTGAAGATGGAAAGATAGTGAAAACACTAGAGAATTAATGCAAATTTATTAGGAATCGCCTTAATGGATAAACTATATAAAGATGAAAGCAGCAGCTGCGTGTAACTTATGACAAACTAGTTGCCATCATGCAGAACAAGTGTTTCCATGCTGCGCAAGCATGCATTTGTGTGCTTACAACCTTAGATGCATATTGGAAGAGTTATTATTTTAGAATTGTAGACAGTTGTGGAAAAGACAGAAAACAGGAAGAAAAAACGAACAAAATCAAACCCAGTAGCTTTATCCCTGAATAGAGCTGAGTTAATGAGACTGCTAGGAAAAGTTACAGCTAAGGACATCAAGAATAAGTTTCTAAAGTAGAAAAGAGAGTGGAGGACTCTATTGTTCATCTTTCTGTCAGTATTCCAAAATATACTGTTTTGTTTTTACATTTATTTACATATTAAGTTTACAAGGGTTAACTAACTTTCCTAAGCATCTGAAAAGGAAGGGGCTTTGGCTGAAACCTAGGCCTTCAGTCCTTGGCTTTTGTGAAGGAGAATTTCTGGAAAAAAAAAAAAAGCTGTGTCTTCAGAGACTGATTTGCTGACTGGAACTGCAGTTCTGAAGAGAGATTGGAATAATCCATATCTAAAGTCTATTCAGTTTATTTTACCAATTACTAACCCTTTAAAACAACAGTTCCTTGAAATGTTGTGTCTGGACATCTTGTGACTCACAGATACATTTTTTTCAAACCTAGTAGCCAAACAATAACTTCCACCAACCCAAAAGCTAAGAACTTCATCACATTGGCCCTAAACAACATGCTTCCCCATCTTGCTGTAATAAACTCTATGATGTGTCCCCTCTCACAAATTAATTTGGAACTTAAACTTGCCTTTCTTTATGGCTTTCTTTGTTTTGTACAAATATAACATTCATTAAACATGTTGTAGCATATACTTTGGAGTAACTGTTAATCAACCAGTAAAGAATAAGACCACCAAATACAATTTAAAGCCAAGTTTAAAACAAGCTGTATTTAAATGCTGGCCAGGTGAAAGGCCTCTGGCAAGGTCCATACCCAAGTTCCTGGAAAATGGACCTGAGTCACAATTTGCAACAACTGAAACCCAGATTTGTTGACTTCCATCAGGTTCAATCAAGAGCAGGCACTTCCCCATATGTACCTCCTGTCTTCGTCCAATCAGGGTCAAGTGTACATCACAACATATTTCCTGCCTGTGAAACTCCTACTCACATATGATATCTAGGGCAGATGGGTCAGAAAACATGTGTAGGTGAGTGAAAACCTGTTGTCTTCCCCCAAAACAATAGCTTCCAGCATTTCAAGAAGCATCTGTCCTTGAGTGAGATGCTTGCAGATCAGAGTCATTTTTGTTTCATGGATCTCTTATGCATCGTAATTCAAACTTATAATGTAATTTTGACTCTGGTATAGCCTAATTTTTATTCCAGGGCCATGGCCACTTAATCTGTATCTAAAATAAGAACCTTTATTCCCTTTAAGATGGAAGTTTCTGTATTTATTTCAACACTTCTGTCCTCATAACTACTTCTTCTTTGTAGCATTAAATGTTGCCAAAAGTAGAAAGCTGTCCATTTTATTAGTTCTCCCTTTGACAGATCAACTAGATGTTTTAATAAGTGCGTATGTATGTTTTTTATGTTTTTAAATTTGTTTTCATTTTCATACCTTTATAGACCATATGTTCCATTGTTCTCTTCATTGGACTCTGTAGACACTCATATGCTCATGACACACCCACACATAAAAGTGAAAAAAATGAATAAACTGTATGAGCAAATGTGTTATAATAGGAGCTAGAATTCACTCTCTTTCAGGGGTCACTGTTGGAATTTAATACTTGAGACACATTGGTTTTTACACTTTTCACAGGGAGTTAAACACTTAATATCCTCTGCTCATAAAAAGAGCCTTGGAGTAGGAATGTTCTGAAAGTTAGAAACAGGGCCCTCCAATAGAATGTGATTTTAAGATTTTTAAGATTTCTAATTCCATTTCTTATATCTTTCAATATTCATCTTAGTTTTTTAAGTTTATAAAGAATAATGACTATTTCCCATGAATGAAAGAAAGTTTATAAAACAACCGATATTCCTGTTGTTACTTCTATGCTATGAAGAGGTTTCAAGTTTCCTTACATGTGTACATATTGAATAGCTATGAGTAGAGGGTTATCATCTTCCTAATGTATTCAGAACTTCTCATTCAACTCTGATGTTGTGAATGTCCTATCTCTCTTTTTTCTCCCTACTTCCTTCCTTTGTACGAGCAACATTTCTACATCTAAAGCTTGATAGACACTTTCTTTTCTTTGTACTCTTCCTTAAAAAGCCTTTATAATGGAAAATACCTTTTGCATCTTGGATTTCCCTTATCTTGCCTATAGGCAGTCACTTTGAAATCTGGGCGGTTGCTGTAACCTTGTTTGTGTTTAGATTGCCAGTAAGCTGCTACTCTCCTGCCCTACATTCACAAAATGCTAATAAAAGGGAAAGGATGCAAACAACGATTTTCCTTTGGCTGGTGTGATGGGCAGAAATAGATCATTGTCTTCTCTTAGGAAAATAATGTCTCTCACTTTCTGTTCAATATTATGGAACATTATAAATTTTAGATGTTCTTTCTACAAACTTTAAAATGCACAACAGAAGTTTAAAAATAAAGTTTGATTACAACTAAAAATTTTCAAATCATTAAAGCTAATAATTTCCATCTTCTGAGCTTGATTATTAATTTGTGTATTCTCTTCAGTATTTGAATCCTGTGTGCTAAAACTTTAAAAATATTTTCCCCTACTATATAAGACATGCTGAAGGATGGGTGGTAGTTTGTATATGGTGGTTCTGTTGAACTTGTCTGTCTATATTGGATTTCACGATCTAAGTTGATGAGGATGATTGGGCAGGTCCCTTCCTCAAGAGGGCACCAGATCTCATTAGAAATGATTGTAGCCACAATGCGGTTTACTGGGAACTAAACTCAGGACCTTTGAAAGAGCAGGGAGTGCTCTTAACCACTGAGCCATCTCTCCAGCCCGTCTATATAAGACATACAGAACAAAATTCTGTAAAATACAGAGAAGATTGCTTTGAAAAGTACCTCTACACTAAAAATGCCAAAATCCAAGTCACTGACTTGAAGCCCTATCAAGATATATCAAGGTATCATATAGGAGGCCAGTTATTCAGTTGATTCAAGTACACTGGCCCTTTTTTTAGAAAAGTTTGGTGAGTGACTATTCCAGTGACATTCTTGGAATGTGGTTTAAGAAATTATGCTAGTGCCCATGATCACTTGCTGCAGATTAAAAGCAAATCAACAGTTTTTATGTTGGATAATGAAGTCAACTTTTGTCATTAGCAGGATTTTGAAGTTTGTGTACAGTATTGCATTAGAGATTGTCACATACTTTCATATAGAAATAACAGAAAAAATTCCAGACTATTATTTTGACTCTCTCCAATTCTTAAACATGTCAGTTTTATTTGGGACTACACTACTGTACATATCTCATAGAATGTGATATACATACACTTCTAGAATTTCAGAATGTGTTGTCTGAGGTTTTCTGTCCTGCCCGGTTCCCACAGTTATTAAGTCCCAAAGAAATTACCAGAGGCCTACATAGGTTATAAACTGATTGGCCCATTAGTTACTAATTCTTATAACTTACATTAGCCCATAATTCTTTTCTGAGTCAGCCACGTGGCTCAGTACCTTTTTCAGGGAGATAGTCATATCTTGCTTCCTCTGCGGCTGGGTCACAACTACAGAATGAGCTTTCTTCCTCTTTCCAGAATTCTCCTGTTCTAGTAGCCCTGCCTCTACTTCCTGCCTCCTTGTTCCACCTATACTTCCTACCTGTCTACTGGCCAATCAGTACTTTATTAAAATACAATAGGCAGGGTACAAATCATTGTCCCACAGCAAGAAAGTTTTTCTTGATATTATTCATTGAATTACTTAAGTATAACAATGGAATTTATTGTCATTTTATAAGTAACCACATATAGTGAAAGGGGAGCGGGCCTGCTTTTTATCCTGCCCAGCTCCCATACGCCTAGCTTATATCCCAAAATAACAGCACACAAATTGTATCCATTTAAGCACTGCCTGGCCCATTATATCTAGCCTCTTC
>LOEQ01005427.1:48327-64376 GCA_001685075.1 Bramus lutescens
GGCTAACTCTCTAATCTTGATTAACCCATTTCTATTAATGTGTGTAGTACCACGGGGTCGTGGCTTACCGGGAAGATTCCAACCTACATCCATCTTGGGCAGAAGCTTCATGGTCTGCCTGACTCAGCTTTGTTTCTCCCAGCTTTCTCTTCTGTCTACTCCACCCACCTAAGGGCTGGCCTATCAAAGGGCCAAGGCAATTTCTTTATTAACCAATGAAAGTAATACATAGACAGATGACCCTCCTACATCAACCACATATAGACAACACCTTACTAATGAATTTAGAATAACCTGTAGAGATAAATGAGTACCTCTTTTTATGCTTACTGTCTGAAAAGAAATATAAAAGTAAAAACATAAAAGCAAAACTCATTAGAGCAACTTGAGGACCTGAAAAAAAGTAAGCAAGTTATTTGAAATATGTTATACTTCTGGAAATGGAGGGGTAGGGAAATGGGATGAGGGGAGGAGATGGGAATTTTTAATAATCATAATAAAAATAAATCTAAAAATATAAAATAATGATGGACAGGACTGAAAATAAACTGCAGTAATATAAATGTTTCTAAGACTTACTCTTCCCCAGGGATGAGCCCCCTAACTATTTGCGTAATACTAAGTGTCTCTACACAGCAATAGAACATCAACTAAGGTAATATGTTCTTATAAATACTGTCATTAAGAAGTAAAAATCAGCTTACATAAAATATTGATACTTTATTATCACAAAATTAAAGTAAATTTTACAAACACAACAAAAATTATAAAACTAGTGACCAGCGAGATGACTCAGCTTTCCAACATACTTTCTTTACCTAATCCTAAGCCTAAACCCTTGAGATTGGTTTCCAGAACTCTCACACTAGAAGTAGGGATCCAAATAACCCTGCACATTGTTTTCAGATGTCTACATGTGTCATGGCATGAATGTGTGCACCCTGAACCATTTAATTTCTCTTTCTATGTTTATGACTCTGTGTGAAAACATCTCCAAAAACCAAAAGTGAATATCACATTTCCTTGAATAAGAGTTACAAATGGTTTGGCGGCAGCACTGTTTCTGTGGGAATTAACTGGGGTCTGCTTGAGAAGCAACCAGAGCACTTAAGCACTGAGGAAACTCTGCAGCCCAAAATGAATATTTCGGAATGAATTATAACTTATAGAGAAATATGAGAACATTACTAAACTTGTAAAATAATCCTTTCTTTAAAAGACACCTGTAATGTTCTTTACACCACGTAAATAACAGGGCAGAGTTCTGCCACTATTCAAAATTCAGAAATCATTATTTTCTTAAACTGAAACCGTAATAAGGAGCTTCAGTTTCTTATTTCTCCCCATAGAGTGTGAATGTCCTCAGCGGTCTCAAAATACAATGCAGAGTGTCTACTTTTATGTTGTTTCTTTTTTCACATTTATTCACTTCTTTTGTGTTCATGTGTTTGCATGTGATGGGTGTTTATATGTTCTGGTACTTTTGTGGAGAAGAAAGGATAATTTACAATGATTTGTTTTCTTCTTACAGCACTTGGGGTTCCACAATCAACTTACTTCTCCGTCCTTACCTTCTGGTAATTTTACTTGCTGAGTCCTCTGAGTGGTTCCCTATATGGGGCATTTAATCTTGGATGATTTTTTTCTTTAATTTAATATCCTAAAGTAGTAGAAAAATAATGAAATTTGGAGAAAAGTCTATATTCTTTTTAAGCTGAATTTGCTTGTCATATTTCATTATTTGTATATGCTATGCTACATACAGTATTTTATATATTATACATATATTACATTATATAATATATTATACATATATTACATTATATATACTATATATTGTAAAATATGTTTGTAATGATGGAAATTCAAGAGTAGTTAATTTGATTATGCACAAATCTGTGACTGATATGTAAAAATAATAACACAGGTTATATTCTTGATAAAGATTTATATTTCACTCCTTTTTAAGCAAAATTTTTAAATATTTTTTGATGCTTATAATTTTCAGTTGTAAATTATTGATTGAACCAAGTAACTTTTTTTTTCCATTTTGGATGACTTAATGCCTACTGCATAAATTTTTTGAAAAGAAATCATGTCTTCACTTATTATTCTTTTGAAATATTCAGTTTGAATTCTAAACAAGAATTCAAGGCTTTTGTTTTTATCATAAAGAAAATTTGAGTTAACTTCTGCCTCAGAGAACTATTATTTACACTGGAAATAAATGAAAAATGCAATTTTAATGAGAATATTTTGCATAAACTTATCCTATAAACCTTTCTTATTTCTTGAAAATATATTATATCCTAGTGATCATGCTTCCCCTTTAAGCAATGGCTGAATAATTTGACATTCAGTGTTCCTCTAAAACCAGGGATACAGCTAAAGAGGAAGCAATACTTTAAGTTCATTTACAAAATGTATGTAATGTCCACCTACTAAACAATCCTTGGGAAATGAGCACCATATGACTATGAAAGAGACTTAAACAACAAGAAGAAAACTGAAATTAAGACTACATATCATGCTAGTCAGTGGATACACAGGTCTTTAATTTCAGTAATCAGGAGGCAGAAGCAGGCAGATCTCTTTGAGTTCAAATACAGCCTGGTCTACAAGAACTAATTCCATGACAGCTGAGACTACTATACAGAGAAACTGTGTAGAAAGAAAGAAAGAAAGAAAGAAAGAAAGAAAGAAAGAAAGAAAGAAAGAAGGAAGGAAGGATGGAAGGAAGGAAAGAAAGAATAAATGAAAGAAAGAAAGAAAGGAGGAAGAAAAGAAGAAAGAAATGAAAGACCTAGATCCAAAAGAGCAATCTTTATTATTAGTTGATGTTAACAGATTTAAAAACTAAAGTGTCAACTAGAAACAAACTCAAGAATAAAAGTATTATGGTGCTGTTAATTGTCCCAGAAGAATGATGTACTTGGTGTGTTAATGGGCAATTCCTGCAAAATCTGTTAACCTTTAATTAAACTCTTTTCATACAGGAGTTTGGATTTATGGCAACAAGGTAAAAAGGTAGAGTCATTAAGAATCAACAGATTATAAGTTATGTACTTTCGCTGATACTCGGTAATGAATGAGCCACTAAAAATTTTACCTTGTCATTACTTATGATGTCTAAAGTTTATATTTATCGAAGTTTTGTGATTTAAAATGTATTTTAGAATTACAGGTTATATTTGTATAATCCTTAAAAGCAAAAGCATATTTCTATACTTTTCACTGATTTCTTTTGTCTTGCTAATGAGGAAAGTTTAAGCATAGTTATAATACAATTTATTAATAATCTATTAGAAAGACTATAGTATTCTTTGTTTTCTAATATTTTCTTCATAGAAACCTTTATAATAATTTGTCAATTTTCTTAAACATAGTAATATGCATGCTGCAATTTGGTTATGGTATATCTATATACTATAAAAATATTGAACTCATCTAGATTATACAATTTTATCTATTGGTTTTATGAAAATATCTTGAATTATTACTTTGGAATTTTCTCTTTTTAAATTCTGCCATTTTCCCTGACCTCCTCCTCTTCTTTTTTCCAAAATCATTTTTGCTCTTTGTCTGTTTCTGAGCCAGTATTTTGTGTATTCTTCTTGGCTTCAAATTCACTATGTACCCTGGAATTCCTGATCATCTTGTTTCTATCTGCAATGAGAGCTTGTAGTTTCAGGGTTTTTCCTACCATATCTAGATTTTGTTATTGTAGTTGCTGTTTAGTCTTATTTCAATTAGACAGATATTCTCTTTATTTTACTAGTTTTTCATGATTACTTGTTTTATGTAGGGAGATTTTCTTAATGTGTAGAAGGTTTCTTAATTTGTGACAAGACACGTACTCACAGGTGTAACTGACATGATGTGCTTAGTGACCCTTGGAAGTGCTGAGAGTTAATGCTTATTGTTACCACAGAATAAGGTCAAATCATTTCTATCTTTAATATTTCTCTTCTTGGTTATTTTTGTCACAGTGACTAAAAGCAAATTAATTCAGCTTTGGAGACTTATCCCTGTGCTACTATTAAAAGTGCAGGGCTGTGTAAAGATAAAAATTATAGGAATACTGTGGTAAAAATAAACACCCTAATTTTAAATATTTCATACCACTTTGACTGTAAGGATAGGAAAGAAGAATTAATTATATTAAAATCTTTAATATCTGGCATGATAGCATATTAGGCATAAAATATGTCTGAAAAATCTATGAGTTGTTGAGGCATACAGAACTAGAGGATTACTGGGATGTGTAAGTGGATAAAAGAAATGTAAATAATGAGAGTTATGGAAAAATAAAGAAAATTCTGTGTTTGAAGTATAGGGCCATTTTTTCAACAAAAGTGAGGACAAAGCATAGTTTTTGGAAGTAGTTTCTCAGTTACTGTTTTTTTTTTCAAAGAGTGGGAGGATGTCACATGAAGCTCACTAGTAGATACCAAGAGTCACACAGCCTATAGCTGCAGTGCATGAACGTGTGTTTCTCAACATATACATGTATTTCTCACACTTTTTTGTTGGTTCTTTTTCTTCCATTTTTTGCATTGTCCTATTTATTTTAATTTTTTATCTTATAGTATTTCACAATTATCCTTTGGATACATGTTTGTTTTCTAAGGAAAGACAAAAAGAATACAAATTCAGGTGTGAGAGGCTGTTGGGGGAATCATGGAGTACTGTAGGGGAAGAAATTTTAATGTGAATAAGTTGTATAAAACATATATTTTTGACAATTAAAATGGGAAAAACATGCATATCAAAAACACTATATCTCTAGTTAGCTAAATATTAAAAATGAGTTCACAAATTTTGACATTGCTAAGTTCTCGTTTTACAATCTTTCTCTTATAAGTGAACAGTGTGCATGTGGTGGATTGTGTGTGTGTGTGTGTGTTCGTGTGCTCATAGTGTGAGTTGTGTCACCCGTGTGTCCATGTTTTGAAGGTCAACATAGACGTTATACGTCTTTATTATTCTCCACTTTGTTTTTAGAGACTCTTAATGAACCAGGATTTCTCCATTTATGCTAGAGTAATTGTCCAGTAAATTCTTGGGATCTACTATCTCTGTTTCCTAGTGCTAAGAGTAGAATTATCATTTTTTTTTGCTCCTCCTCCTCTCCTTTCTCCTCCTCGTTCTTTTGTAATGAGCCATGTTCCTAAACCAATGTTTTTTTCTGTGTATTTTGTTTTCTGAAATTATAATAAAATTGCATCATACCCCATTCCTTTTTCTCCCTCCAATAACCTCTCATTCAAGTCCATTTGCTATCACATGTAAAAAATCTCTATCAAGACTCTGTCTCAAGAAACCTCAAAAAAAAAAGAACTATATTGCTTTCCTTACCTGTCACTGCAAGAATGGGAAACTCCCAGCAGCACAAACAACTCTGCATTTAAAAGGACACAATTTCTGTAGATGTTCATTTGCAATAGAAAAAGAGACATTGTCAGCACTCAGTTAAAATTTAAGGAAAGGTAGTAGATCCATGATGTACACTAGAAGTTTTCCTGAGACTAAATGAACAGATTTGCATTTTCTTATTAAATGGATTCTAGTTTACTATGATTCATTGTTCTTCTTCTCTTCTCTCAGCTTTTCAAGAAGTTCTTTTGTCTCTTCTGAGCAAAAGAAGGAAATCATTTGGATAGTCTTGTGGACTTAGGTAAAATAAAGGGTGTGCCCCAGGACTCAGTGAAGTGTGGTTAATAGCAGGTTAGGATACAAAAGTATTGTAACATGCAAGGAATGAATAGCTCCTCCAGACTTCTCATCCAATAGCAGGGTTAATGGGGTAGTTTCCAGTTGCAAGGCAGCCTATTTTCTCTGTCCAGAATTTGGGATAATAAAGCCTTTTCCCCTGAAGAAACTGGAAACACTTTACCTAAATCCATCAAACTACTGAAATGATTTTTTTTCTGCTCAGAAAAGACAAAGAAACTTACTGCAAAGTCGGGAGCAAAGTATAACATGAAGTTCTTTTGCAGCTTAGTGGTTGTATTTTATGGTAATGTTATTTTCTAAAATATAAGCATTCTAATTTCTTAATGTAAAAATGTCTATGTATTTGTGTATTCTAAATACACAAATAAAATCTGATCAGTCATATGTTGTATTGTGTAACCTATATGTATATGATATCATGCTTAACATGTTGATATTAGATAATCAATTTTTTTCAGATGAATAGTTATTTGTCTAGAGCTGAGGTCCCCATGAGTTTTTGCCTTTGCATAGTAGCATGTCCATGAAAATTATTACCTTTCAGGAATGTTTAACCAGATATAGTGCTGAGTCTTCATGGGTATAGCCTCTGTGATATTTCTAGGTGGCACAAACACAAAGCCACCTTCACGTACTTTTGGCTCTTGAAGAGTTTTGGCACCTCTTTCTGTATCCTAGATACAGGAGCTTAGCTCTATATGCAACAGCTGCAACTGGATACCACATTACTTTTGTTCTTTTAATTTTTATGAACAACAAAAAAATGTGTCTTTATGTAATGTTCTCTGTGTGGTGTGATAGGAAGAGACTTTTTGTTTGATTGTTCTTTTAGTCATGGGTAAGAAGGACGCTTATTCTGCAGATGTAAATATAGTCAGAAAGCACCCTGATTTAGTAATGTGCAATTAAAATTTCTCTTCTAAAATCTAATACTTTATTAGCAAGAGATATTTGTCTAGATTTTCATTAAAAGGTATTACAGTCCTCTCTGCAATCAAAACAATCAGCAGAATAATAATCCACTGAAGTCAAGTGTAGCACAATTATTAAAAACCAGAGATAGATACTGGAGTTCAAGCTGAAGGTGAGAAAGGCAAAACAACCAGCCAGTGGCTCTTACTTCTGCTTCAATCCGAAATGGTGACCCTGCCTCCAGGAAACTCAGAAAAATGCTGTGTATGAGAGCTATCTCCTCCCATCTTATATTCTTCTCTAGTGTTAGGATTCAAGGTGTTCACCCCTCCTGCATGATTTCTATGTCAAACTAGCTTGACTATTGGGATAAAAGGTGTATGTCACCAATACCTGATCTGTTAGGCTGATCAGTGTATTTGATTTTCTCTCTCATGCAAGCTTTATTATAATGACACTACATTTCCCCATTTGTCTAAGATGAAAAATGGAAAATAAAACAAAAAAAATCCTTTGAACCCCAATTTCTGTCTCTGGGGTTTTGTTAATCCTGCTATAGTCAAGAAGATAGTTTTGTTCAGCATGACTTTGTCTTAAGAGCTGCTTGTTCATTTTCCCAGACTTCTAAAATAATCACACAGAAACTATATTATTTAAATCACTACTTGGCCCATTACCTTTAGTTTCTTATTGGCTAGTTCTTACATATTAATTTAACCTATCTCCACTAATCTGTGTATTGCCACATAGCAGTGGCTTACTCTCTGAACACAAGGAACTGCATGCCTTCAAAAATGTGTGTTTCCTTTCACTGAGCTTGGACAAAGTCCAATTATAGAGCTGTTGTTAATAGACTTTATTTGTAAAACTCAATACCTTTTCTATGTACCACCAACAAATATACAGAGAAAGATATAGTGAACATATTCCTATTTAAAATCGCCTTACATAAAATACAATATCTGGCAATAAGTCTAATCATGGAGGTAAAAGTCCTTAAAATAAAAATGTTAGATCTCTGAAAAAGAAGATCAAAACAACAGGAAACTGAAGAAATTGAAAGACATTCCATGTTTATGGATTGGTTGAATAAATGTGAAGATTATCAGGCTATTATAACCATTTACAGCTTCAATTAAATCTCAATTGACATCCATGTATACTTCTTCACAAGAATAGAAAAATGATCTATAGAACCCGAAAAGACCCAGGTTAACTTAAGCAACTGTCAGAAAAAAGAACAATCCTAGAGGAATGACCATTATAGAAATAAATATATGTTAGAGATCCACAGTTCTCTAAAGGAAAATTGAAATTCTAAGAAATACCTCAGAAAATGTTCATTGTCCTTATTAACTAGGAAGATATAAATCAAAACACCATTGAGATTTCATCTTACTCCATTCAGAATAGCAAAGATCAATTAAGTAGTGACATGTTGTAGATATAGGAGAGGATATAGTAGATGAGAAATGTTAGCTTAGTGTTCCTGGGATTGAAGACTTGTAGAGGGAACACATGATAAAAGTTTTGCATTGGAAAATTAGGGAGGGTAATCCAGCAGGCTTGTCTCCTCAATTGAAGAAATGTGATGTGGGATACCCCTCTCTATTCTGTGAATATGTTTTATTACCATTGGTTAATAAAGAGTTGTTTTAACCTGTGGTGGGGCCGAATATATCTAGTCAGGAATTCCAAGCAGACATAGAGGGGAAAAGAAGGCTGAGTCAGGGAGAGGCCAGTAGCCACTGGAAAAGCAACATGTGAGGAAACAGGTCACGAGCCTCAAAGTAAAATATAGAATAATAGGAATAGGTCAATTTACGTTGTTAAGAGCTAGTTAATAATAAGTCCTAGATAACAGACTAAACAGTTTGTAATTAATACTAAGTCTCAGAGTGATTACTTGGGAGCAGTTGGATGGGACAGAAACATCTGTTTAAAAATGGTGCCCACTATCTGGTGTGTATCTACATAGGATTTGAAAAAAAACATTAAAAAGTTTCTAAATGCACAGAAATGGAGCTGTACTAGGTTTCCTAAACCTCAAAATCTCATGCCAGGAATAATATGGAGACTGATCTCCCAACAGTTGCCTGCAAGATGGAGCTAGCCACCAGATGGCATGAGCTAATCTGTGCAGCCAGTTTCAAGAGTCTCACACAGGCCTTGCTACAGAGAGGCAAATAAGCTGTCTGCACGGAGGATTTAGCTTTTTACTCATAGAGACAAAAATAAGATTTTATTGGTAGGGCACTACAAGCTTCTTGATGGTAGCTTGGACCTGCTACTTCCCAGACTTGGGGAGGTGCACATGGCTCTCATAGTTGGACATAAATATGTTTTTATCATGTTGGAAAGTCAAACAGAATGGAGCCAACAGTCAAAGCACCACACCAGTCCTATTCATGCCTGGTTAGCATTTTAAAAACTCTCCTGGCCAGAAAATGACTACACATATGCAATAAAGATAGATACAGAAAAAAGACACCTCTAAATGTGTCACAGTGTGATAAAAAAGTACATAGGCTTAAGAAAAAGAAAAGGGTTATAACAATTTATAGAAAGAAATAGTTTTAAAAAATAAAACAAAGTCTTTAAAGATACAATGAAAATATTATAAAAATAAAAGCCGCACAAAAATGCAAAATACACAGAGACTCTGGATTATTCATACTGTTGTGTTTTTTTTGAATTTTTGACTGTCAATAAACTAACTACAGAGAGTTATTTCTTTTAGGGGCTGCTAAGCTAAACTAGCATAAAGGTATCTTGAATTCAAAATTTGGGTTTATGTATATGTTGCTTTGGAAGAGGTTCTATTTGTTTCACAGAAGACGAGACGTTGTGGATTCCTTTCAGGTGAATATTATTTCATCAATCAAGACCCCCCTGAGATGTCTCTTGTTTGGATCAATAGCCCATGTTATACAACCTCCAGAACATCTTCAAGGAAACTAGTTGAGACAATGCAGTCTCACAGACTACTACAGTCAAGATTTAACCATAATTCTAAATTTTCTCAGAGTTCCCATAAGCAGGACCCCCAGTCCGTTGAAAGTATAGAAATCTATGTCCAAATTCGAAAAATATTGCTTATGAATATTTGTTTTTATTTGAAGGAGGTTGATTATGAACTGTTAGTGGTCCTAGTCAGTCTCTTTTTGAAGGAAGAAGGGGGTAATATGTAGAAATGATAAATTTAATCTATAAAACAGTTGTCAATTCAAAATACCTTACATTGGTAAGTATTTTGATTTAGTAATAGAAATTTAAGATCAAATTTTTAAAATGCACTTATTTCTACTCTTGCTTAAGATTTCATGTTAATGCAATTCATTTAAAAATATAATGTTAATTATAAAGTAAATTAATAGTCTTCTAAAATATTCAAACTAATCGGCATGTAAGTTAGATTTTCTAGCTATATAGAGATATAATTCAAATAAGTAATCTTCAATCACTTCAAAGACCTACATAATATGGCATTTAAAATGTTTTAAGAACATGGACTTTTCTTAACTGTGAGATATATCAGCTCCTGTCAATACCAATTACTTAAAGAAAGTAATCGGCATTTAAGAAACACTTTATGGAGATTGTTTTCAATGTGACAAGGCTAACCATTTGGGCAAGAATCTGCTCTTTGTCTGGACTGCTTGAATGTATGCTGTAGAAACTGAACATTCATGACCCACAAGAAAATAACCACTAAATTTTACCAAAACAAGGTGGGATGGTCCTTCGGGGTTTTTGATCCACAGAAGAAACTGCCAGATATTTTGAAGAACACAAAGGAAAGTGACCGAAGACTGTCAATACAAGCAGGACAGTCTTTCAAATTCTACACTTCACTGAGAAATCTGCAAGATACTCAAGACTCACAGGTTGAAGATGAATACTGCAAAATTGCAAAAGAACTTTACATGACTGTTCAGGCAGTCCTATATCTCTGTCATTTCTGCTGCTTTGGAAATCGCATTCAATGCAGTTACTGTTTACTCAGGTAATATTATATCCTTCTAGATTCTTTGATGAAATTGAATAATAGTTATTATTTTGACTCCCTTAGTTATAATAAAAGATAAATTAATGAAACTTTAGACTTAGAAAGATAGGATAGATGATAGACTATTTTCTTCAATTTTCCAAAATACAAATTGACTAAATGTTATAACTATAATTCTTGCTTGATATCTTTTTTATTGTATGTAGTTTCACATTGTTAGAGGTAAAACCTCCTTTTCAATTAGACAGAAAATGGGAGAGGATGTGGGATACCCTTCTCTATGTTTTGAATATGCTTTATTAGCATTCATTAATAAGAAAGCTACTTTGGCCAATGGGAGGGAAGAATATAGCTAGTAGGCAGGAAGTTCAAGCAGAGACAGAGGGAGAAAGAAGGTAGAGTCAGGGAGTCACAAGCAGCTGCCACAGAAGCAAGATGTGAGATAAAAACTCATGAGCCTCATGGTGTAGTGATAGGGGGTGCAGGCCCTGCTTTTCGTCCTGCCCTGCTCCCGCACGGCTAGCTTATACCCTGAAATAACAACACACAAATTGTATTCATTTAAGCACTGNCTTTATTAACCAATGAAAGTAACACATAGAGAGATGACCCTCCTACATCATTATGGTAAAATATAAAGTAATAGAAATGGGTTAATTTAGGTTGTAAGAGCTAGTTAATAATAAGCCAAATTAATAGGCCAGTTTTTATTTAATAATAAGCCCCAGAGGAGCTGGTGGATGGGAGAAAAATTTCCAGTTACAGAAATGTATACCTGTTTTTCATCCAAAGACTAGGAAAAGATATTGTTAAAAACTTTGTGATCTGTGCTCTCTTTATGATTAGGCCTCACTGAAATCCCCCAGAATGTTTATAACAGCCTCTCCTTCCCTAGACCTTTAGCTTTAGCTTTATTTATGAGTCAATAGAACCTATCCTTAGTAGATATTCCACATGTACTTTGCAAAAGAATTTGATATAGTCATGTCTGAAACCTCATTGTACACATAGGATTTGGATTATTATTACCAGGAAACTTATTTTTTAAAAACAATTGTAGTGTACTAAAATATATTAAAAATAAAAACATACACTGATGTTAGTCTCTAGACATTTTAGCCATCACTGGCTAACAAATTTCCTGCTTACCTCATATAGGTCATTTCTTTGTCAGCCATGATATTTAGAGGGACCTCACTCCCCATACAAACTGATCCAGTTTGGAAATCAGTTTGGGGAATACACAAATTGTGAAATATAAATCTACACTATGATAGAGTTATACTGCTCCTTAGCACATGCCCAAAGAAATCAACATCCTTTTCAATAAATACTGTCTCAGCCATGTTCACTTCTGCTCTCTTCACAATAGCTAGAAGTAAAAACAAACCAAATATCCTTCAACTGATGTGTGAATAATGAAAATGATGTACATATAAATGATAGAATGCTAGGCTTAAAATAAAACAAAAATCATAAATTTTAAGGTAAATATATGGTACTAGAAATGATTATATATAATAACACAAGTCACCATCTGTACTTCCTAGTGTGAAATCATTGGATTTAAATATATAGCATTGAATAATTGTAAAAACCAATAATGCAAAAGAAGACAAAGCTGAGGAATAGGAAGAAAGACAAAAATTGCACTACAAAAGTAATTTGAAAGGATGGGAAAATGGGAACCTTTAGTTAGGAAGCTTGTCAGGGGTATTAGATAGATAACGAAAAAAGTATCCAAAACATATGTTTTATATACAGATATAAAGACTTTAAGTGGAATTTAGCCTTCAGGGTTGTCAATGCCACCCTCAAATGACATAGAGCATATAACAAAAACTCCATTACGGGGCATGAGATGACTTCTTTTATGATGATAGTCAGAGTTGTCCAAGAGAGTCCATAAATATGAGCTATAGCTATTGTCATTGGCTCATTCCCAGAGAAAGACATTAAGTCAGTCTCGCTAAACATACCATTTTTTTTCAGACAAAGATGACTTGAGGCTGATCTGACCTGAAAAACTTTCTTCCAAAAAATAGCTTTTTTTTTGTACTAGAAATCTCTATGCAAACTTCCAAAAGCAGAAAGCAACCATCTTCCTATGCTATCAATGACAAATTAACCACAACAGTGATAAACATGGTATGGTTATCCTTATTGCCAGATATAATTTGTCAGCCAAGTATTACTCTTAAGTTCTTTCACTGATTTTTAATACAACAGAATAATGGAATGTTAAATGTGTTTGAAGCATAAAAATATGATAATATCTTAATCAGCATAGAATGTCAGAATAAATTCCCAATTTTACAAAGAAAGAATTAGAGATTCAAATGAGTTATAATAAGCCTATATTTTAATGAAGTATGGCATTACTCTTTTCTAGAGACCAGTATTAAGGAATACTAAGGGGGAAAGTAATACAATTCTATTTAAATTCAAACCATTAAATTTTTTTGCAAAAAATTCTAAATTCAATGTATCATTTCAGCATGCCATAGAAATAACATAATTAAAATTATCCTTAAGATAAAATAAATCATCTCTTCAGCTTCTAATTTTAAATAAAATAGAACAATCAACATTAAACTGAAAATATGTACACTTTTCATATCATTGCTTTGTTATTCAATTGAAACTACAAAGATTTCACTGACATGTAAATGGTTCAAGTAAGTTTAGAACCATTGCAGGATGCTTAAAATGATGTGTTTTTGCCATTTCTATTTACCATATGGGAGCTTCAGATTTAACATTCTGTACAGTTGATTCACATCAACACATTAGCATTATTTTCCTAAATATATTTTTAGTCTAGAGTGGCCAACTAAAGCATTTTCTTTAGAGACTCAGCTAACATTTCTGAGAGAAAAGTAGGTAATCATGCAAAAGTTATAGCATTGACCAAACCAGAAACAATAGAACATAGTTGTTAAAATTCTACTGGCTTACGATACTAATAAGTTGCATCTGGAGAGTTGGAGAATATATACAGATTGCCATTTCAGAACCAATGTCATATGGTGTTTCTTAGGCTAATCAAATAAGATTTTTCAATTTTCATCCTCCTACTGTTTATTCCATCTGTTTGCTTGAGTCTTGCCATTATTTTAGCATATGAAAGTCACTTTTTCTGTCTTAAAGTTTTAAAGTTTATTTTTATGTATATTTTTGCAATGGTAAGCTTGAAGTAAGGTCACTGAAAACAAAAAACCTTGTTCTCTAGTGAATTAGATTTTACAGATCAACATTTTATAGTATAAATATGGGATCTCACTTCTGGGTGATAGTGCAGTATGCCTGTCCTGCTGGTGACAGTCTATACTTCATTGCGACCTATATTTACCATTGGGGCACCTGATATGCCAGGAATTCTACTGTACATGATCTGGGGATCTACAGAGGTTGAAAGTACAAGTGAGGGAAGAGAGATGTGATTGGACTGATTTCAAAATTCTATGGAAAAATAGAGAATTTATGAATTATTTTAGCCCCTTAACTCATTACTCTCTTGGGATTTTTGGATAGTTACATAGTTATTATTCCTTCTGACAACCTAAGATTGATCAGTCTTCTCCTTTAAAATATATGAATATATATGGAAGGATTTGCAAAGTCTTTCTTTTACAAGGAAGCTTGTTGATGCCTATTCCAATTTTTAGTGTGTTCTTTTGATATTTATAGTGTATATATAATGGATGTTATTTCTACATTGAGTCATTTCATATGTGACTGTGTTATCCTCTAGCAATTTATCAATTTCCAGCCTCATGACTTACATGCTTAATTATATGGGAAAACCATTAACAGCAAAGTTAATTTAGGTAATCAATTTCTGCATTTTTTGACACTTACTCCATAGTCTATGGTTATTTTTCCCCTCAAGCTTAAAAATAACAATATTATAAGTAATTTATTCACTATTACATTTGTTAAAAGTGGGTGTATTAATAGAGGTTCTATTACCCTGTGATGAATTAGCATAATAATCTACCTACTGAACTCATTTCTTTGCAGTCATTTTCCTTAAAGGTTAAATTTGCGTACTTTTATACATACAGCTGTTTTACAGGTAACTTTTTAAAAGAACTTCAGATGTGAATAAGTTAACACAGTCTTGATCAATTTAGGTTAAAACCTCTAGTTGATCTAATACTAGCCTAACTGACACATAGGAAATTTCTTTCTAAGTCTTTTGGCATCTATCTATTTATCAACCTCCCTATTTATCATTTAATTCTTTTTAAATACTTTGTGCACTACACTTAGAAAAAAATGGAATACTATTTATTGCCTATGACATATTTATTGATGAACTTTGTGTCAAGAATGTAACGTTAAGGATGATGAATTCTGACATATATCATGTGATTAAGGGTCACACTGTATGCAGTGTCTCATTTCAAAAAGAGTAAATTTCAGGAACTCTTTCTTCATTTTAATAATTAACAGAACATTCCTGCATGGAATTCATGATCATTCTGTATTTAATATACTGTACCCAAGAATATGTAGAAAGATAAAGGTAAAAGTTTCCAATTCTTACTCTTTGAGTCTTTGGTATGATTGCATAAATCACTATATGTGAGTTCTGATTCTCAATTTTTATCATGTAAGTTATGAAAAGCATACAGTGTAATACCCCTACATACATATTCTTGACTGTATATGATTTACAGATTTAGATAATATAGCCACTACTAGACAAAAGTGACAATTCAGAAAACTGCATTCAAAAAGATTAGTGTAAAAAGAAACTAAGGAATAGAATTTTCCCCAAATTTTTGTAGTACCAAAAGTGACTGAGCTAAAGCAAGAGTAAAGCTTTATTCATAACTTAAAAATGGAAATTTCACAAAACTTTTAAATTCTCTAGCTCCATTATTCTCAGATTTCTTTTGTAGTAGTAACACTCGGGGTGAATATTAAAAGACTATGTTTGCAAATTTCCTTCCCATCTACTACCAAAAAGCTGATTTTCCATAATTAATTTGATTTCAACTTTATGCATAACATAGATGAAAGATTCTATTGTCTTGTTAATAATAATGTTTTCTAGACCATAACACATATGTTGCTTCTTTTTATTAGCCCCTTTTATAGGATAGATAAGGAGCTTCACTAGAAAGTCAGCAACCTAGGGCTGCTAAAGCAGCTCAAGGGTAAAGGAATTAGGCTAATATGTGTGAAGCCTTAACTACAATGTGGAGCTTTATAAAATGTTTCCTTGATATGAAAATAATTTAATCACAAATATTTCCTTAGTGATCACAATGCTTGTTTTGAAATCAATATCCATTTTTAATTTTTATGAACAAATAAATTGATAGATAGATCCATAGATAGATAGATAGATAGATAGATAGATAGATAGATAGATAGATAG
>LOEQ01005427.1:64418-87483 GCA_001685075.1 Bramus lutescens
ATGGATGGATGGATGGATGGATGGATGGATGGGTGGATGGATGGATGGATAGATAGATAAGCGAATGGTTGTTGCTATAAATTGCTCAATATCTTTTCAACAGGTTTACAAACAGTACACACAAAGAAGGCATGGATTATATAATGAATGGAAGGATTCAATCAAACAAAGATTTTTTCAGTTATTGGAAAATAACTAGCTTTTGTGTCACAGACTAATTATTGGATATTTGAGACCAGACAATGAACTGCAATCTGCAAAAATACTTAGTTTTTGAATTGGAACTAGTACGGTGATGGTAAGATGATATTTACTTCCTAAAAATATCCCAGTACCTGGGCAAATAAATGTGCAACAGTGAAATCATTAAGCACCTCTCAAATAAATGTAAAGTTCAATCTTACTTATAAGATCTTTGGAATGAGACAGGATCCAGAGAGACACCATCTGTTCTCATTTTCATTTCAAAGTTTTAATTCTTCTAAAGTTTAGTTCCAAAAGACGATTCCTGCATAAGGTCTTTAAGTTATACTTTATTGGAGAAAATAATCTACTTTTCAGTGTATGGGTTAAAAATTTGAAGTCATTGAATGACTGAATTATTGTGATATCTATCAACTATCTATCCATCTATAGGTATGTATATATATATATATATATACTATTTATACTATATATATACCAAATATATATGTATATATAGTGTCAAATAGTTCCATCATATATATATACATATTATAAATATACATATATTATGNTATATATATATATCATACTCCAATTTCATGCCAAATTTACAATAGTTGACAAATACAAGTGTAACAATCAACCTTTGTATGTATTAGTTAAATCATAAATAGTAGTAGACTTGACTATGTTCACATAGGAAAACCTGCTAATTTCTGAATGTTATTTTAATATTTAATAAAAGTGAACCTTCATTTGTTGTACCATTAGATAAATGTTGTTCTTAGCAATGATCAGGAAAACTTTTCTTTGTAGCATAAGATAGTGAATGTATAGATGTAGGGATACTCAATGTGTTGAGACTGAATGACCTTTGAGGGCTCAGCCTTTAAAGGACATGTTTTAATTCAAGGGTTGAAAGACTCGGTATACACTGGGAAACATGGGGAGGAAAAAAATTATGAGATAGGTTACAGTTTTAAAAACTAAAAAATATGTTCTCTGACCATGACACAGAATCATCATCATGAGCTCATAGCACATCTGTAAGGTCTAAATAAACTTGGATTTGTCTGAAACAACTTAAGAAAGCAGATATTGTAAACGTATGTAATTTCAGGATTCGAGTTATAAAACAGAAATGGCCTAGATATTATTTCATCTCTCAAAATACAAATAAGGAAAACTAAAAGAAATAAACAATAATGAGTAAAAGGTACATATCTATAAGAAAGTACAATGCTTGTGTAGAGAGAGAGAGAGAGAGAGAGAGAGAGAGAGAGAGAGAGACTTTCTCTCTGAGGCAAGGTTTCTCTACATAGTCAAACTTTCCAAAACCTCACTATTTGGATGAAGCTGACCTCAAACTCACAGATATCAACCTTTCTGTAATTCACAAGTGCTGTGATTATTGCCATTCACTGTTGTTTTTAATGAAGTCGCTATCATTCACTTTCATCAATAAACACTCAGCAGCCAGATTCTGGGATAAAAAACAAAGTTATCTAATAGTCAGAGAAAGCACCCAGCTATGTGTTGCTCTGCTGTCATCCCTGAAAAACAGCTTTCTCCTACATTATCTCAAAGAAAATATTGTCTGACCAGAGGTCCCTCCCTTCTACTTTTTGTGACTTGTTCAGCATTCTGTGATGTCTCACATGCTTAGATTCATCCCTCTGACTTTGTTTTTCTGCCCAGAAGTCCAGATTATTCTATCCTTTCTCATTATTGACCATTTAGTTTTTATTACACCAATCAGAGCAAAACATTTCACATAATATTCAAATATCCCACAAGTCTTAGCTGTGTCTTTAATAACAAAAAATATCCTTTTAAAGAAGAAAAGTCAAAAGTTTATATTGAAAATTGTCTGGGCCACATGGCAATCTAGAATGTGACACTTTACCATGAGTTGAAGACATGTTGCTTAAGAAAATCTATTTTTATGCTAATAATGCAAGTGTGCTTTCACTAAATTATTATTTGAAAATACTATTTTTTACTTTAACTCTTTCATACCTGAACAAGTGAAAGGCATCTGGTTGGCTTTATAAATTCGGATCTATCCTGTTTGAATATTATCTTTATGAATCTTGTTTGTATCCACAGATTTTCTTCTTTTGTGGAAACAAAAGGAAAGCTTCTTCCCCAGTGTAACACATATTATATTTTCCATTCTGCGGGCAACACATCTATAAAATGTACAGGGAGATTTAATTAATCATTTTATACTACTCTAAAATGACTCTCTGAAACTGTTGTTTCCTTCTCAATATAATTTAAGTTTAAAAATTAATAAAGTGTTGTGTAATCTATCTATGGGGGTATTTATTACCCCATTCTGAATATCAAGTGTAAATTTAAAGTGTGATTTGATATTGGTATAACTCTTTGCCCTATAGGATTGTAAGGTATAACTGTGATATGTTTTATGTCATGATATGCAAAAAAGTTTCATTTTATTAGTGGCATATGCCAGAGCATTCTCAGTCTTAATTTGTACAAGATTCACTATAATATCTATAACTTCTAATAAATGTGTCATTATAAAATCAGCCCTTTCAGAACTTAAGCAGCTTCCTATTGAAATTCTGCCTTTGTATCTGTAGTAAGGAACACATACTTTACTTTTCCAATCTTTTCAAAATAAAACACACCCATTTACCCAACTTCATTTCCTTGGGTACATTGTGAGTTACTTCCTACTTTCTATAGATAATGAAGTTTGTTTATACAAAGAACAAATACAACATTTCCTAATAATTACCTTGGCTCAGTGACAAATATTAGAAAAATCTTCAAACCTTTGTGGTTAACACAGTGCTTCTTATGAAGTGCTGAGGCTTCTTGAGTATTTTCTATCAATAACTGATCAATTTCAACATTATCTTTTTCTAGAGGGCCTGGAAGACTCATAAGGGATCTGATATGTCTTATATATAATCAATGATTTCTATTCTTATTACTTGTTTTAGTTGAATAAATAGTGTAGCTTACTCTGAATCATCCATAATTAGCTCATAGTTTTCAATATGCAAAACATTTCTGCATGTTGAGAGTCAGTAACTATATTAAGAGATTCAATAAAATATAATAATACCATAAGAATGGCACATAACTGATTTTTTAACTGAATCATAGGGGATTTTTACCACTTTCCTTCTTTTTCCTGACTTATAGTCTGCCTTTCCTGATTTATTTACAAAATATTGTTTAAGAGCTCCAGATATTTGTTTCCCTTTCACTATATGTGAGAAAAACAATTAATGCTTTTATTAAACTGGTCTCTTCTTATTGTATTTGTTGCTAACCTCTTAAAAAAATTTCCAAGTTCTTTGCCAATGTCCATTTTCTGCCCATAATGAGGCTAGTTCAGCATTAGTAAAAGTACCACAATTTCTGCTGGTTTTATTTCTTCCATTAGATAACACCTCAATTTTTCTTTCAGAATCAATTCAGAAACTTTTTCTATATAGGTCTTTATTTTTTACTCCATTTATGTGGTTAAGATATCCATTCTAATATATTACCCTTTCTGCCTACAAATTTCCATAGGAGAATGAGTAGAAGATAGAATGACTAGGATAGAATTCCAGCCATTCACATGTGCATTGTATAATTTCTTTTATAATACAGTCATATCTCTTTCAGTATCAGTTGAATTTTCTGGAACTATTTAATACTCAGCACCTTGTAAAATTTGAAATAATATGCTTAGAATTTAAGTTATTAATCCAGTTGTGGGCAAAATAGCCAGGTAATATTTTCCAGTAATTTTTGAATATCATTAATCTCTCCTGATTTGTACTTTCTGTTGTTGAATTTTCTGTAAACTGATTTTACATCCTCAGTAATTAATACAATCTCCTCTTTGCAATCTTTCAGAAGCAATTTGTAAACCCCAAGGCAAACTTCTATTTACTCCATCAAACATATTTTTGCAAGATATCTGCATCTGAATCATCCAGTAAGAAATCATCCATGTAATGACTAATTATAGAGCAAGGAAACTGTTTTTGAATTGTTTCTAATAGCTGTAGTAGAGACTATCAACACAGGGTTGGGTTGTTTAACATTTCCTCAAGATCTTCCTATGTTACTTTCTTGCAGTTTGAGCAGTATTATAGGTATGTGCTGTAAAGGGAAAGTTTTCTCTGTCTTGTTCTTGTAAAAGTATACTTAAAAAGCAGACTTTTAAAACAATTGCTATATTAGAGCGTTGCTTAGGCAATAAACAATACAAGGAAGGGAATTTCAGTCTCTAAAGAGCCCACTGGTTGAATCCCCCTTTTCAGAGCTCTCAGATATGCTACCATTGTCCATTTTCCAGATTTTTTTATGAAAAGTAGAAGATTTCAAGGATTAGTCAATTTTTCAATAAGTTGAACATTTAGATTCTCCTATACTAACTTTCCATGTGCCTGTAATTTTTATGGTGTCAAAGGCCTTTGTTCTACACTTAGAGTTTTGTTAGCTAAACACTTTAAAGTTAAGGTTGTTTGTAACTTTGAAAGACCAATCATTGTCGTGCCCTGCTCATGTGCAACCTGAATGATCTGTGACCATTCTTCAAAATACCTTTAATATTTTCTATGAAGCATTCTATTTTATATTTCGCTCCTGAGATTGGACGAATTTTAATCTATATTTTCAATTGCAGCAACAAAGTCTGCCCCCATAAATTTATTGCTATATTAGCCAAATAGTGTTTGAATTTTTCTATCTGGCTGTCTAGCCATATACACCTGACCCATCTGTACTTTGTATTACCGTAGATATAGGTCTAATCAAAATAAACTGAATATGTACCTTCTGCAGAGGCTAATTTGGATGCCAAGATTCTGGTGAAATTGTTGTTACTTCTGTACCTGTATCTACCAAACCATCAATTTCAATGTCATTTATGTGTACTTTTAGCTTTGGCCTCTCATCATTTTTGCCAAACAATTGGTTTCTGTTCTTTTCCTAAACTTTTTGTTTTATCTACAAGGCTGTTCTATTCTTGATTATATCCAGAGAAGTGCTGTTTTTAACAACATGAGCTCATTCTTTTGTTTGTTCTGACATTGTGACTTTTCACAATTTTTAGAAATTACTTCTATTTAAGTAGTATCATAAGTAACAAATCCAATATCAGCTGTATTTTTAACTGATTCAACCTATTGGCTCTGATTTTGCCTTTAGAGTCCCAATAACCCTTTTACATCCTGAATTATTATTTTCTAAATCCAAAGATTCAGTTAATATTTATTTGATTTCTGGATCTAGCACTATTCTACTTAAGGTTGAAGTCAATCTTTGTAAAAAAATCTGAAGGAATTTTTTGAACCTTGCATAGTTTTAGTAAGTGAGTCAGCCTTATTTCCTGGCTCTTTAACTTTGTCCCAGGCATTCAAACCTGCCAAACAACATAGAAGACAAGTGGGATCATGCAAAATTCTTTGCAACTCAGCACACTGATATTCGCCTAGCAACTGATCTTGGAAAATATTAATACCTCTAGTGCCATTTTACTGTTCTCTAGCCCTAACTTCCTTTTTCCAAAATGTTTGCCATTGGAATTGAGGACCAGCTTTCAATATTGCTGTGCTTAAATATTTTGAGTCTTGGAGGGAAATTCTGTCCTCAGTTGTCCATGAATTTAACATCTGTTTTACATATGGAAAATGCATATCATACGAAATGACCACTTCTTTAAATNGCTCTGGGGATGCCAATCATCTCTGGAGCATTTGTCATTTGTGTTAGTAAAAAGTTGGAATAAGGACAGTTTTCTAACAATCTTGTACCCTGTCTCTTCAATTTCATTATGTAGTGATCAGTGGGTACTGATCTAAATTCCTCTGTCTTTATCTGTGAATTTTTCTTATTTTCATTTAGACATGAAGTATTTACTGAAAAAAATAAGCATTTTTAAGGCTTCTATCTTATCAGTCCACTTTTGTTATTTGGCACAAGAAGCCCACTATTATTTAAAAATCTATTAATGATAAAGTATGAATAAACAGACTGATAATAGTTATAACTGGTATTATGTCAATCTGGATTAAGTCTTTTTTCTTTTCATTTTCTGCTTCTATTTTCAAGTTACCTAAATTAGTACTATAAAGAGTCCAAATTCCCTGTTTTATGATATTTCCTATAATCAATGTGGGAAAGGATTTTCTTTCTAATAGTACTTAATTCTTTCCTTTAACTACTTATCAGTTATTTATCAAATCTAATGACTTCTTTGTTTGTCTGATACTAGTGTGATTTCTCTTTCCATGTGGTTGACCCATGGATTGGAGTTCCACAATATTTTTTTTAGCTAAGTCTTCATTGTTCTATTTAATAACTAAGCCTCAGGACCCAAATGCTGGAGTGAAACCATGCTAGCTCAGAGAGGAATAGAGAGCAGTCTGCTGGTACTTTTTCTGTAATTCCAGAAAGGGACATTTCTCCTCTATTTCCTCACTCACAGTCTCCTCCAACTGGATGTCTCTCCCTTGTACTTCCTGTGGATCTCTTTCTCCATTCTCTGGCCTTCCCCAACACTCTCTGCTTCCTTTTCCTGACAACTGGTTGATTGTTCTGCCTTTTGACCTATGGTTCATTTTCTTTAGTACTGCTTACAATATTCAAGCAGAAAACTTTGGATTAAATGTGTTCATGAGGGATGAGACCCACCAGAGCTACAAGAATTTTCCTCCATTAAACAACACAATCTTCAGTTCATGGTATGATCAGCTGTTCCACGATAAAGTACTATCATGCCAAGCATTTGAATTATTTCTACATTTAGTTTAGATAATGCAAAAATTATTGTTAGAAACGCAAAAAATCTTATAACCTAGAACCAGAAGTAATCTTATCATTATTTCAAATGTGATTTTAGATAGCAAAATAATTTCAGAAATATGCACTTACCTTTAAATATTCAAATTTTACAAATTTTCTATTTCACTATTGCAAGACAAGTAAGGTTGGTCAGAAACAATCATAGACTGATTTTGAGAATAACAAAACATCAAAGAATATATTTTGAAATTATTTATTTTAGAGATTGTATGTAATATGTCATTTTCCTATCCCTTTCCTCCTTCTCACAACTTTCATATAACACTACTTATTCTCTTTTTAAATTATGGACTCTATTATATCATTAATTATTAGTTCATTCATGTATAACTTTATCAGTCTCCATAATTTTATTTGTAGGTATGTTGCATAAAATCATTTTTTTGCTAGGTAACCAATTGGTGTGCTTTTTTGGGGGGCATAATTATTTCACCAATGCTCAGTTTTCTTTAGGTGACTACAGGATTTATTTTCTTTTTTTGCATGTATGTGTAACATTTACCCTTCCAGCTCTTTCCTCTGTCACCATTGACATGTCTATTTGTACTATCCTTGCTCACTGGATATTTAGGTAGTCATGGTTGTGAAACAGCACGGGTGTAGAAATTTTAAAAATTCTACTCTAAGGAAAGATATCTTTATAATGATACTTACTAATATGCTGATATATCAATCAAATGTGTAGAAAAGAGTTAATTATGTAACAAATGATACCTATCATCATAAAAGTAGAAACAACTGAAACACCCACCAGCTAGTTAAAAATTTTATTTTTAGAATGAAGTATATATAACACAACAACAATATACCTTACAAATAAAATGTCAATCTCACGAAAATTCCAAATGCCACAGTTTGCAGGATTTGACATATAAATTTTCCATAACACATAGATCCATATAAACTGAAATAACTCCTGTGGTTAACAGTGCATCAAAGAAAGATGAGGGATTTGTAATATAATAATTTATGTGTAATTTCTCACATACAGAATTTTTTTCTTATACTATGAGCTAAACTATCTTTGAAAACTACACAGTACCTGTAGATAAAAAGCCCACTGATATTTTACTAAGTCTTTTTCAAAATATATGAAATATATAATTATGAAGCTATTCAGTGCTTCTCAGAGATTTGTGTTTCATCTTGTAAAAACATTTTGTTTAATTCTACAACTTATTCTTATTTTTAATTCATTGTTTATTTTCTTGAGTGTAAGTTTTTCTTTTTGTGTTTTGTTTTCTCCTTAATTACCTACTTTTTGATCCTACCCTTATGCCAGATACAGTTTGCATAGATTTTTCTTATTTTTATAGTGTGTCTTTGCTGGAATGAAAATGTACCTTGTTGTGCAGAACTTTCCAAGCTTCATGAGGTCCCTTGTAAATTCTTGGTCTTATTGTCTATATTTGTGTTTTGAATGTTTATAATTATAATACCCCCTTAATGAATTTTTTTTAAAATGTTGATAGCATACTTTCTTATTTATTTTGTTTAATTTTAGCATAAGTGTATTTCATGAGATAGTATTTTATTCAAATATTTTTACTTAAAATTTTATACAGGTTGGGGATGTTAGTATAATGGACTGGCTTCTGTTGGATGGGTATTTTGTCCATTTGTTCCTGCTGCCATGATCATTGTGCTATCCAACTATGATATTTTTGGGATCTGTGGTAAAGAGTAGTTCTGGTCCAAGCCAAGTTTATCTATCACGACTTCCTGGTAAAAAGAGGTTTTTTTTGGGGGGGGGGTCAGTGGGAAGTCAAATCATAAAGGAAAAGAAACGGGCTAGAATGGCTGAGACATTGACAGGGAAGAAAGAACTATAAAGATATTATTTCATGGCTCATTTCATTGTATCCCTACTGCTTTTTGAAGCATGGGAGTAGTGTGTGTGTGTTTCCCTGTCCAAACATGTGCATATGGGTATTTTGCTTGCCTGCATGTTCATCCATCGCATGTGTTCTATGTCCACAGATACCAGAAGAGTATATTTGATATTTTGGAAATGGAGTTGTATATGATTTTGAGTTATCATGTGGTTGTTGGGAATTGAACCCAGATCCTCTGGCAAAAAAACTCTTGATTTTAGCTGACAAACCATCTTTCCAAACTAAAAGTAATTTTTTAATGAAACAAACACAAAGTTTATTCAAAGAGATTAATTTTATTATGATCTAAAATCAAAACCCTAAGCTAAGAAAGATGTGTTCTCAGAAGTTTTAAAAAGGAAAAGAATGGAAACAAGAAGGAAAAAGAAACCACACACATTAGATGAAGTGATCAAGGAGCTCTGCTTGACAATAAAGAGCAATCCGGAAACAAGTAAGAAGTCCGAAGTTCCCTTTAAATCATACTCATAATTGTGTCCGTATTAAACAGAGTGCAGAAAGAACTGCCCAGCAGAAAACTTGCATGGGACTGACCTGGGCCCTCTGCGTATATTTTGAGGCATGTGGCTTGGAGTTCTTGTGGAACTCCTGGAAGTGGGAGTGGGGGCTGTCTCTGTCTGCTACCTGCTCTTCGGACCCTTTCCTCCTGCTGCATTGCTTTGTCCAGGCTTAATAGGAAAGAAGGTGGCTGATCTTGCTGTACTTGATATCCCAAACTGGTTGATATAAATGGCTGGCCTGTAAGGGAGTGGATGGGGCAGAGGTTGTGGGGAGGGGCTGAAAAGAGAGGAGAGATAGGAAACTGTGATTTTCCAGGGAAAATAAATTAATAGACTAATTAGTGAAATATGAATGCTAAAAAAATAAAATGATGTTAGTTCTTTAGCTGATGCATGCTAGTTTTATATATCAGGAGGCTAATGTTTAAATGATTCATAACATTTTCTTTCTTATATTTACATCAATTATTGATTGTGAAGCAATTTTGGGTTGCAATGTGTTACGCATTACTATGTGTGTATTTAATTGCTTCTTCTCTAGAATACTATACAGTTTGATCAAGTGAAACATGCTAAATATGTTGCTCCTTGATTTGACTTTTCATGCTTGTTAACATTGCTCAGCACATGTTCCGTGACTGCTTACAGCTGACCACTGTTCTGTTCATGAAGCTCATCAGGTCTTTGCTTATATAGAAAATGGCTGATTCAGTGAATTAAATTTTAAGTATCTTTTTAAATTGAGGCATCAGTCCTCCAATTTACATATTTGTAAATGTCTTTTTTACTCTTCTGGATCCCTTATATTTTTATATAATTTTTAAGTTTACCTTGCTCATTTCTGTAAGAAATAATCATTTGATTAAAAAATATTGAATGTATAAATCTATTTATGTTGAATTTATGGTTATAAAAACACTAATTCATCTAACCCAATATGTACAGAATCCATTTTGCTTCCTCAAACATATGTCAGTTTGTTATTAATATTTTGTAATTTTCATTGAAAAAGGTTTAAGTAACTTTGTAAGAATGCATGTTTTAGCATGTTACTGGGATTGATGATAAACAAAAAATAAAAATCTAAATTAATTTTGAATTTTTATTCATAGTGAATAAATGTAATGAATGTTGTTCTTGCTTCATATACTGTGATACAGGTAAATAATTAATTCTAATATTTTACATATTCCTTGTGATTATCAATAAAATAAGTCATAGTATATATAGAGAGTTTTTCCTCTTTTACTTTATGTATAGCTCTTACTCTTGTTCCTGAATTAATATTCTACCTAAAATTACCATTATACTACATATTCATATCAGGTATCCATTTAATCTTTCAACATTAAGTGTGATATAAATTGTGTCTTAACTATGGATGCTGCTTATCAAGTTGAGTTGGTTCACATCAGATCACAGGTTGTAAATTTTAAATAACTAAAATACTTTGGATTTTATAACAACTTTGTGTATATTAATATGATCATTTTGTGATATCTAAATATTAACTTTAACTTGCACTACAAAGAGAATTCTATATTTTATTATGTGTTTTACTTTACTTGTTGCTGTAATAAGTTTTCCAACTTTTTTTAGTATTAAATCTCCTTGTCTTCCTCTGCCTTCAATTTAATTGAAAAAATAATTTGCTTAAAATTCTTTTTGAAATTTTTCATAGATTTCAATGTTAAAAATCTTTGGTTCTCAATTAATTGAAGGTTATTAATGTAATATAATTTTTGTTTTGTAACCACATGAAATAAAACAAAAACAGAGGTAAATTTTGTAATTCACAATTCTGTAGATATTAAAAATGTTTTGTCAAATATCCAATACTTCAATGAAGAAGTCACAAAGGAAATTACAAGGTATTTTAACATGAAGAAAAATGAAACTAAAAACCACTGCAATTCATGGGATTTAACAGCCACATTAACCACTGAGAAATTTGCAGTTGTTCATCTCTGAATTCAAAAATTGGAAATATTTGTAATCAGGCATAAGTGACAGAGGGGTACCCTGTCCTGCCTATTCTTTATTTTGTTTTTTTTTTTCTTGGCATGAATAAAATATTGTGTGGCTTCCTGGACACATCAGAACTTCTTAGAGTTCCATACTTTTTTACTTGCTAAAATCGCATTTTTAAGGAGTTGAGTCTGTTGCATTAAGGTCCTGGAAAAGAATAGTACTCTTTCTATGCACCCAATCCTTGTTATTTACTCGAGGTCAAATTGAATAACTACCTAAGTTTATGAAAAAAATTAAGCGAGATAGTTAATGTATCTGAGTAAATGTAAGTTTATAATAAAAATTAAGCAAGATAGTTAATATATCTGAGTGAATGCATTTTCAAAGTTATTACACTATTGTTTCTTAAAAATTTCAATTTTAATTTATAAAAATCACACACCAAAAATAACCAGACTCAAAGTCTATACAATTCAATTAATTTCTGTACAATTCAAAGAGGCATTCTGGACTGAAGCTGTGGAGTTTCACATTAAATTTTATTGCTTCAGTATCACATATATTATAACTGCATATTAAACACTTAAACTGAAAGCTCCATGACTGAGTTAGAACTAGAAAAACAATTAGCTTTTTATTCTATCTCAAAACTCATGTCTTTTATCCGGATCAGTCCTTCCCATCCTCTGATATTTAGTCTTTCTTGTTCTTTTTTCTTTGCCCACAAGCACATTTGCTTGCGCATATACATATATTTTTGCCTAGAACATATATATATANATATGAGAAAATGTGATTTTTTTCTTTCTGAAACTGTGAACTCACTTAATATTATACAATTTAAGTTCACCCATTTACCGTAATATTTTTAATTTTCCTCCAATTCAAGTAGTATTCCATTACATATGGATTGTCTAACTATCTACTTATCTATTTATCTATCAAAAGCAGATATTTTTCATTAATCCATTGATATGTAACTAGGTTTTATAAGAAATAATGCAACTATGAACCTGGGGTACAAATATATCTTGGATTTGGTGTTCTTGGGGTATATGATAAAGAGTGAAATACATGAGTCATATAATAATTCTATTTTTATTTTGTTGAGAAACCTCCAATATGATTTTCACAATAGCAGAATTAATTTCCTTTCAGAGCAGTTCCTTTTCCTTCATATCTTTCTTTATATTTCCTGTCAGATATGTTAACAGTAGCAATTCTCTTTCATTGAAGTACTATGTCTCAAAGTAGCTTTGTTTTGCATTTTCTTAATTATCAAAGATATTGAACATTTTAAAGAATATCTATTGTCCATATGCATTTTAATACTTTCTAGTCAATTCATTGGTCCATTTGTTGATAGACAGTTTTCTTCCCAGATATTTAATTTTTTTTTAATTATTTGTAAATTCGTGCTTTTAAACCCTTGTCTGAAGTATAGTTGTGTTGATGGTTCCTAAAGGATTTCTCATGGGAGGGGGTAAAAGGCATGGCATCAATGGCATAGACATAAGGAGTCAGGTAAAAGGCAAACAGCATACTCATTTATTCAACAAAGAGGGGAGTCTTACATAACTCCCTCTCAGCACCCAGGCTGTGTCCCAATCTGATGACACTGTAAGGTCAACCCTCATTGGCCAGGCATTATCAGAACCTCTAACACCAACTTTTGACTCATCCTTCGGACAAGAGTTCTTTGATCAGATCTTGTTGACCCCGACTTAGGAGGGCTCAATAACTGAACTTTACCTGTCTTACATTGGCCTGTCAAACAAATTCTTATCCATCATTGACTACCAACTCTCAAAGAACATCCCTTTTTGGAGAGATACCAAGTTGCGGGGACTAAGCAGTAGTCTTTTGAATTTTAGATAACCAGGCATGCATGCATAACCTCCTGCAGAGGACTGCCAAAAGGATGCCTAACAGCCCTTAAGACTTGAAAAGTCACCATAGTTGCTGCCCAGTGCTATAAAATATGCTGCAGGAGACATTTAAAGAGAATAAGGATTAACAATACAGCCCTGCAAATTAAGGTATATGCGAGCTTCCAGGAGACATTAAATAACCTTTATATATTATACTAAAGCTTTTAAGAGAAAGATCTGCTAGCTGTTGAATGAGACTGTGGAAGTAAGATGCAGCGTCCAGCATGGTACAAGCCTTAAGAGCCTTGAAGACCAGGCCAGAAACCTGTTGGTAGCAGGTTTGATGGCCTTCTGTGCCTGATGGACAGAATTGACAAAGCTAACCCATCCAATGAACATGTCAAAAGTCACCAAAACATTAAGAGGTTTATTCATGTTTAGGCTTCTGCTTGATCATCTTCAACTGATTTCCAGCTTAGAAATTTTCCAGTAAATGAGAACTACTCCAAGGTGAATCCAGGCCTGACTCGTTAGCTGCCTCCTGGATAAGGAAGAGTTAAGCTCTGGGGGTGGGAATCTAGGGCTGTTAAGTAGCATTTTGTTCCATGTTGACCTGAAAGACTTCTGCTGGGATTTGAGGCCTGAGACAGGAGTAGGGTGCTGGGGGCTGCAACAACTGTGGATGATAGCTGTGTATTTTGGCCTTCAGGGGCATGTGGAGATTGAGACTGACAGGGAGGTAGTATGTCCCATCTAAACTGTGGCTATGTTCACCTCAGTAGACTTTGTAGGGCCTAAACTCTCTGCCTCTTCCTCATCAGATGCCATAGAGAGATCAGACATGGAAGTGGTGGAGGTGATGGAGAGGTTATCCATTTTGTAGAGGGAGAGAGCAGACAAGTAGTAATCATAGAGAAGATGGCAGCCAACAAGGGTGGAAAATTGTGTCAGACCTTCATCTTTTATGCTTAGTGAAGAACTTCTGTGGTTCTTTAGGCCACATCCATATATACCCACTTATTGCTTCCAGACTAGGGACAACATCTGGGAGTTGAGGCTTTTTTCTACCTCCTGAGGATCAGCCTTTATGCGGATACACTGGGTGAACTGTGGGTTCAGTGGGTGAACTAAAAGAGAAAAAAAATGTGCCTTCCTTACCTGACTGGCAAACAAACATGACAGACAACAAAAGAGAAGAAAAAAAGGGAGATCCCAATGTTTGCTTTTTGAAGGAACTAAAAGCAAACAGTATTGAATGGCTTTCTCACAGAAACATCCTATGTTGGGGGCACTGTCCATCGTCACAAGTGAGAGGAAGGAGATATCTAGAATTGGCACCAGGAAACCGAAAGTAACCATAAACAGCCATGACAAAAAGAAGCCAAATTCAAAACCCAAAAATTACAGCCACAACGGAAAAAGGGAACCTGAACACGCAAGCTTAAAGCCTCAGCCAGCAGCCCCTCCCTGTGCAGGGAGTCAGAATTTGCTGGGTCTTAAGGGCTCCGTTGGAGGAGGGGATATGAAAGCGTGGTGTTAATGGCATAGATGTAGGGAGTCAGGTAAAAGACAAACAGCAGACTTGTTTATTCAGCAATGTGGAGAGCTTTATATACTCCCTCCCAGCACCCAGGCTATGCCCCAATCTGGTGACATTGTATGGTCACCTCTCATTGGCTAGCCATGATCAGGTCCTCAAGCAGTACCTGTTGCTAGAACCTCAGGCAGACTCCAGGTTGGTTCATCTCTTGGCCTTGTAGGCTTATCTTCTTGCATCGGACGTAGAGATTTTCTCCTATTTTTAGGATGACTGCAACATCTGTAAACTGCTTACTTTGCTATATGAAACCTTTTATTGTCGTGGAGTTGCATCTGTTTTTATTTGTGCATACGTCCTGAGTTTGGTGTTACACTCATGCTTTTCTCAATATTTGAAAGATCCCCATGTGTTTATTTCTAAAAGTTTCAGTGCTTTTGCATTTAAATTAAGGTATTTGGACCATTTTAATTTGAACTTTACAATGTGAGTGACATAAATCTAACTACATTGTTCTGTAGGTAGAAATCCAGTTTTACCAGCTCCATATTTTAATTAGATTGTCCTATTTCACCTAATATATTATTTTGTCTCCTTTGTCAAAAATCAAGTGGAAAAAGCTTTTCTGTTTTATTTGTGCATCCTCTTTTCTATACCATTGATCTACCCATTTTTATACTAGTTGAAAGGTCTGTCGCTAACTTTATTAAGGCCAGAATCACTCTGATAGATCTTTTCCAATCTCTGTCATTCCCACTGCCTTTCACTGATTGATTATATTTCTAAAGCTTAGATCCTTCTTTGGTCACTTCCTCCTCCTGAGGCTGAGTACCATATTCCAGCAGTCAAAAGCCCCCTTTGGTTTACCTAATTAACACACCCAATTAAATTTTAATACCTCATCCTTATATGGGTTTTCCCCCTTTGCCTTTATAAGAAACTATTTGTTTAAGTGCCACATCCGTCTCCCCTCTCTGCCTTGAGGCAGTACTTTGTGCCTCCAGCTAAATACCCTTATCTCCTTCCTTTCTCCCTGTCTCCTTTGTCCTCTAGCCCCTTTTCCTCCATATCCTAGCCCATTCTAACACAGACCTCCCCCTTTCTCTTCTTAATAATTACACCTGAAAGGAAATAATGTCGTTTTTCTGCCTGAGTCAGAAAGCATCCACTTTACCTTTTCTTCCCTGCTAAATAAAGTATCTCACAGTGCAAACAGGCATTTCTGTTTGATTTGTGACTAATCTAGGGTCCAGGAGGGAGCCCCTGCTGTCTCTTTCTCTAGTGAGAGTCTGTCTTCATCAATGAAACCTGAGAGTATATTTTGAGGTTGTGCATTGTAACACTTACCACATTGTCTTTTCTCCTTCGGCTATGTTTGGTCATTAGTTCTTCTATATGAATTCACATTTTTCCTAAAATAGTGGTTTATGACATGGGGATTCTGGCAGGTATTATATTATTGCTGCATATTAATTTTGGTAGCATGCAATTTATACCATATTCTGCCTATCATTGAAGACAGATACTTTCCCATCCAGTGTGCTCTGTGATTTCCTTTGTCAATATGTTGAAATTTGTTTGGAGAGGTCATTCACTTTGGTTAGATACTTTCTTGCATACTTTATTTAGAAGGAAGCAATTATGAGTGGAATATTTTTCCTATGTTTTTCCAGAGAGAGCAAATTATTGCTAAAACAAAATAAAAAATAAGTACTTGCCTTCTGTATTCAACATATTTTATGACATAATATTATAGACATAATAATAAGAGTTAATTAAAATATTGATATTATGTTTTCCAGTAAAAGGAGATTATGGTGGGAGTGGAGTCAGAAAGGGAAGAAGAGTCAGCTAAAGGTAGGATAGAGACAAGGAGGAGGGACGTTGTGAGTGTGAGATGGGGAGATCAGGAGACATGGAGACAAGGAAAGGGACAATTATGTCAAATCTACCAAAGTATATGCCACAAGAGAAATTAGTTGCTTAATTTGGGGAATACAGATTGTGTAAAAGTATTTTATAAGTAAACAAGTGGGGGAAGAGAAAAATCCAATCAAGAACCTAGAAGGATGACTTAGCTGCTATGAGCACTTCCTATCAAATAGTTTGTCTGTCAGTTCTGGTTTCTCGAATATGCTGGTCATTACCGTTCTCTGGAAAATTGAACATGGAGGCATCTGATGAATAGATTCCCTCCAGTATATCTTCCTTTCTCTACTCTTTTCATGATTACAACAACCCTTCTTTCTAAACTTTGTTCATGAGCCTGTAAAACACTGTAGGAGTTGAAGGTGATTGGCATCACTATTATGATTGACCAGTTTCTATAGTGCAGCTCTCGGTAGAGAACATTGATCCAGGATAAAAGATCCTTACATGTCAAACCTGTTTTGTATATCTGTCCCACACTCCCAGTTCATTTTTTTCCTTCAAACAAATACCAGTGTGCTTAAGAATGACCCTCTAATCTTATTTATTCCCAGTTGCTCTTTCTTTACAACTGTCAGTGGTGGTACATCATATACTATTCACAGGTCAGAAACCTGGGATAGTAGTGTTCAGTGGTTACTCACAGTTCAATTACCGCATAGGTTTTGTTTTTGTTTGTCAGCAAAGGGTCTCAGGATGTTCTATAGAACAGCAGTGAACTTCTAGTCTTCCTTTATCTGCCTCATAACAGTTGGGGCTTGGAGTAGCAATACCACTTCAGACCCAAAACTTGATTTTCTAAAGGATAAGCTATTTTCTAAAATCTTGTTTCCAAAACACGGTGAATTCCTTTGTGCTTCTGTTAGCAAGGATGTATAGAATGTCCTTCCAACAGCCCCATCTATCACAGATATTTTGATAATCTGAACTATAAATTCTGAGTGGTAATGATGCTTATGCTGCAGCCAAGAATAGCTAGAAAACCCTTACTGCTTTAAAAACTGCTCAAAGTTGCCAACATTTTTGGGCACTTAGAGGATAAATGTGAACACTGCAAATGCTTTGCTTTCAAAAATTCCAGCAAAGTCATTTTCTGCATTTAATATTTTTAGTAGGATAGTGTTCATGTTATTAGAGTATTTCTCATTCTGGAGGTAATAGATAACCTTTCTTAAGAAAATAAGCAATAAGAAAAGTCATCAACTTGTCAAGGGCATAAGATATTATTGGAAGAGGTTTAGCATTATTATATATTTTCACACCAAATAGAAACTGATTTTATATATATTCAAGTTCTATAATCTATTTCAAATAATCAGAGTAATAATTTGTGTAATCTCTGTATGAATTACATTGAGTTTTGAAGAACACCAGGAGAATTTTTAATTTAGGTAGTAAACTATTATGTATTGCTCATGAAGTAACCAGGTTGTGATGTGTCCTATTCCTTAGGCTAAATATTAGAGTATTTTAAGTCCCAATAATTGAAAACTTATTCCCAAGACAGTTTGATTTTCTAAATCAATAAATTAACCTTGTAAAACTAATTTGTAAATGATTAATCTTAAACTAATACACTGCCATTTTGAAATACAGCTCATCCCTTAAGCTGGAGAATGTCTACGTGATTTAAAATCAATATTCTTGAGTATGACAATTTTTCAATATAGCATTAATTTGTGTAGTCCTTTAAGCTATAGGTTTGGTGGTAATTACAAAATGGAATGAGGAGTCCAAATCTTTCCACATGAATACTTTTAAATCTGCATTGCCATATTGTGGCAATATGGTAATGTGCCAATGTTCTTTCATCTTGACTCATTATATTTATTATAATAAAAAATTCTTAGAGAAAATAGCATTGGTGTAGGAGATCCTTCTGTCTATGTGTTGCTTTCATTGGTTAATAAAGGAAATGCTTTGAGACAATAGCAGAACTGAAGGGGAACAGGAACTAGGTTGGGAAAGCAAAGCAGAATGCTGGAAGGAAGAAGGCAGAGTCAGAGGGAGACACCATAGATCCAATGCCAGAGATAGATGTGTTGAAACTTTACTGGTAGGCCACGACCCCATGGTAATACACAGATTAATGGAGATGGGTTAAATTTATATACAAGAGTTAGCCAATAAGAAGTTAGAGCTAAAGGGCCAAGCAGTGATTTAATTAATATAGTTTCTGTGTGTTATTTTGGTTCTGGGCAGCTGGGATGAACAAGTGTCTCCTACTACATAACATGATTGGAAAGCTAGGCATTATTAAATAAAACATGAGAAACAAATTCCAAAATTCTTTATTATTATTATATAAAGCAGTGAGCTTATTTTGAGCCAGAAATAACGGGCACATTAAAAAATCTGTATCATTTTAGTTAGAATAGATCTCAAGTAAAGCTTCAAATATCTGAGTGTAAAAGTAGGTACATATTATAAATGGTTGCTCTAAAAGGTCTGTAAGTGGGCAGAGAAATTTCATTTATTTACATTGTCTATGTGATTTTAGGAAAATTTCAACTTACACATAAGTTCTTTTGTCTATACATCATATTTTGTCTGAGAACTATATTATATTTACTTAATGCCATTTTAAGATCATCTCTTCTTAAGCATAACTACACATGTCTATTTTAAACAAAAAAGGGTTGATATTTATAGTCAGCTACAAATCACTTTGGTTTCAGAAATCTGTACAAACTTTGGTTATTCATTACTACTAAATTTAAAAAATAAATTTAATGTGTACTGGTTTTAGATCAGAGAAAGACCCTGTTGTGCAAGCCTAATGACCTAAGTTCAATCATCACAATCCACAAGAAAGAAGGAAAAAATTCACCCACAAGGGTTCTCCTGACTGCACATATGTGCCACAGTATAGGTGCACAAACCTATGCCAACATGCATGGGTACACATCATCACATGATAATAGTCATCTGATAGAAATTAATGTGATTCTTATAAAGCAGAAAGATTTGACAAATATACATATGTTCATTGGATTTCAATTAATTTTGTAGCTTTTCTTTAATACTTAAAATGTTCAAAAACCATCTTTATATTTCAGAAGACAATGAGACTTATAATTGTCAGGAATTTGGGCAAGCATTTATTTGACATAACACATTTTTCATTTGTATACATGTCCTCTTGGAACATTACATATGCATAATTGAGGAGTTCCTAGAGTAATCGCTCAATATGGGCTTAACATGGGTTTAATTAACAACAATGAAAACTTATTAGGAACTAGCTGTTTTGATAAACAACTTACCCATCTTAATTATCTAAATTTTAATATTAAAATCACTTTTATAGTGAGCATAGTTTCAAAAATGAGTAGAAAAATATATATATTAAAGACCAACTTAAGTTATATGAATTGATATGCTTAAATTGAAATTAATTTAGAGTAATATTACATTCATATTATTAAAAAATTAAAAGTACATATTTCAATAAATCATGTTTCTCTTTTTTATAATTTGATATAACACTTTATTTAACAGCTGTATCATGAAAGACAAAGTTCTGATACAAAACATCAAATGAAATTTGAGATGTGAAACCTACACTCAGTGGCTGGCTTAAGGTAAGAGTTATTAATTTGCAGAAGATAGGGGATAAAGAATCCCACAGATTCTCAGATTATTAAATAAAAATGATAATTAATATGAAAGCACAACTGGGAAAGACTTCTTGGCCTGCCTTATCTAATTAGCTAATACTTAATATTTTTCTACTTGTGTGTTTGGTGCTGGAAATACACAATGAATAAAATAGAGAACTATTTTGCTGTGGAGTTTACTACAAAGCTATTTCTTTGACTCTCCTAATTAAATTCTGTTTATTCCTTAATTGCCCTTTTTTCTATTGTATCTTCCCCAAAAAGTCACTCTAAATATCGACCTCACTGTATTTTCTAATTTTACTTGCTAAAATGTTTCATATAAATATATGTCCTCCTAGTATCTGATGACTATGAATTTTCCATTATGAACTCTCCTGTGTTTACTGAAATATTAACTATTTTTATTATATTTTTAATACCATAGCATTACTTTTTCTTTCAGTTTTAGAAATTTGCCTCTTAAATGGTTATGATGTCCTTTTCAGTATTAGTATAATTTCTAAAGTTTTTGAATGCACATACATTGTCCTGATTCAACAATTGTAAATGGAAGAAAATTTCAGGAAAAGAGAATAGGCACACAACCAACTCTCAGTTTTGTTACTAATTTAGAGCTTTTATATACACACTTAGAATAAAAAAAAATCCTTCTTTTGCTGATGAGATAGAGTCTTAAAAGTTAGCTTACCCAGTATGTAGAGGGTGGGGACAACAAAGTGATTCCATGAACAAACATTGTATGTGCTTTTCAACCTAAAGGAAGAATATATTATGAGTAAATGATCTTTACCCATTTGCTCATATTATTACTGGTACAGGCAACCTAGTCAAAATCCCATTACAAAAATAGCTGTATCCCTTGGGATATACTTTTGTGTATCAGTGCTGTGTACTTTTTTCAGCAGGCATGTTGTAAAGCTAATCTCTAAATATTTATGTTTATATCTATATGTTAGTGTGTTTCCAGACTTGTTTAGAAAAGTGTTTTATTGCAGTAATTCTTGGTGAAGGCAGAAATTCATAATGGAACAAAGTCATCAGAATATGTGATTGTTGATGGATAATCCGAAATAGGACAGTTGCATCAATCATTCAGGAATCGGGGAATATTGTGATCGAAGGGACAGAAAGACTCTAAGAAGTGTGGTATAGAGAGGCATGCTGGAAAACACTGTCTTCTGGAGATGCCATGACTGTCATACAGAAAAAGTCACAACAGCAGTGGTTATTTGAGAAAGACATGGTCATGACCAAGCCTATGAAAATTCCATCATACAAATAAAGGGTTAATCTAGCTCAGACCTTCCTCAGAATCTAAACTCAATTATCAGTTAATGGCTGCTATAAAATGGTGATTTATATTGCTAAGGGGTGCAGTCACTAGTAAGATGGTTTTGTACATGGGCACTATTCTGTATTGGTTGGCAAGAGCAGGCCTGCTTTTTGTCTGGCCCAGCTCCTGCATTGCTAGCTTATACCCAGAAATAACAACACACAAATTGAATACATTTAAGCACTGCCTGGCCCATTATATCTAGCCTCTTCTTGGCTAACTATCACATCTTGCCTAAACCATATCTAGTAATCTGTGTATCACCACGGGGTCGTGACTTACCAGGAAGATTCTAACCCACATCCATCTTGGTTCGGAGCTTCATGCATTGCTTGACTTGGGTTTCTTTCTCCCAGCATTCTTTTCTGTCTACTCCACCCACCTAAGGGCTGGCCTATCAAAAGGCCAAGGNAGGCCAAGGCAGTTTCTTTATTAACCAATGAAAGCAACACATAGACAGATAACCATACTACATCATTTCCCTTCATGCCATCATTCCTGATTAAACATTTTGTGTTATAAACAGTAAGGGTAGTGAGTGACTTGTTGGGAGGAAAACTGTTAAAAGTGACAGATGGGGGATGAGTTGGTAATAGGGGACATTATGAAGAGAGTTTAGTATAAGTAGTTTAAAATTGTAAAAGATTATTTAAGAAGAGACAGAAAATACTATCTAGCTGGTTAGTTCTGTCACAAATACAATTTTACAAATAATGGACATGAATTTAGTGCAATTCATAATTTTCTTTGTGAAAACACAATCAGAAATACCCACAAAGATTAGAGTTGTTATAAAACAAATTACTAATGGAAACAATAGAAGGTTAATGATGAAAATAATTATTTGTATTGATGTTTGTTCATACACAATCTAAAAATATCTGAATTTGTAATCATACCTTAATTAAACCATGAAATAACTGATGGAAGTACAATTCAATTAAAAGATTCTTTAATTCACAAAACAATTATACTTAAAATTGATTTCCCTTAGATCTGCATTGTAAATGATACATTGGATAATAAAAATCTGTAAAAGTAGTAAACCATAACACATTGTGAAAATGTTCTATCTAAATATTTTGAGGTAACAAACAATCATTTAAAATATATTTGTACTATTTTTATCTAAATAAACAAACAGTATTTATAACAATCTAATAGTTAACTTTTCAGAGAATATTGAAAGTTACTTCTCACATACTTCTGCTGTTTCTCTTATAATTGCACAAATACTTTTGTGTTTTGTTATTTCTTTTTATTTTCTATTAAAAATTTCCTCCTCCTCCCCTCTTCCCATTCCCCTTACCCTCCCCTCACTCACTGTCCCCCTCCCTTTCCAGTCCAAAGAGCAGTCAGGGATCCCTGCCCTGTGGGAAG
>LOEQ01005428.1:35365-61480 GCA_001685075.1 Bramus lutescens
TGTCTGGTTGACCCGCCTATACTTCCTGCCTGGCCAATCAGTGTTTTATTAAAATACATGATTGACAGAATACAGACAATTCTCCCACACCAGAAGGCCAACATGGAAAGGAGAACAGACCTAGCTACAACTGAGAATCATAAATTTGTGGTTTTGGCCTCAAGGGACATAAATTCCAGTTAGGGCAAAGAAGAAGTCGTGAAGGAATTGCAACCCAAGTGTGTGCTCTGGTGTGTGAGCGTGGATGAGCAGCCCGACCACATGGATGACTAATGGGTTTTTCTTTAGATGATAATCAGAGATTTGAAAATGCACAAGGGAAAACTTCTTTTTTCATCAAAAAGACTAAAACAATAGCAGCCATGACCATATCTTCCCACCAGCCCTTCCATTCTCTAATATGTTTCTAAATAAATTTACTACCGGGACAAATAATGTCCCCTAAAACTTAATTTATCTTCAAAATTGTGTGTGTGTGTGTGTGTGTGTATGTCTGTCTGTCTGTCTGTCTGCATGTCTGTATATCTGTGTGTATATCTGTGTGTGTCTGTGTGTATGCATCTGTGTGTGTGTCTGTGTATGTGAGTCTGTGTGTGTGTCTGTATATGTCTTGTGTGTGTCCATATGTATGGGTCTATGTATGTGTCTCTGTGTGTATCTGCATGTGTGTCTGTGTACATGTGTCCATGTATATGCATCTGTGTGTGTGTCTGTGTGTATGTGTCTGTGTGTGCGTGTGTGTGTTTCTGTGTATCTGCATGTGTGTGTCTGTGTGTATGTGCATATATGTGTGTCTCTGTGTATATCTGCATGTATGTGTCTGTGTGTATGTGTCTCTCTGTGTGTGTATCTTCATGTGTGTGTCTGTGTGTATGTGTCTCTGTGTGTGTACATGTACAGTAATGTGCATACATCAGTGTTTGCAAGGTCAGAGAAGGGCATCTGATGTCTCAGTCCATCATTTTCCACCATGTTCTTTTGAAATAAATCTCTCAACGAACCTTGAGATTTCTGGTTTTCATCCAGATCGTTTAGCAAGATCCAGCAATCCTATCACCAACCCCAGAGTGTATGAGCTTTAGGTACACAAAGCCATTCCTGACTTTTATTTCATAAGTACCGTGGATCCAAATTTAGGTCTTCATGCTTGTACAGGAAACATACTTAACCACTGAGCCGTATTCCTAGCTCTGCATACTTAATTTCTTACACATTTATAAAGAGTAAATGTTGAATTTTATCACTGCATTCTGAATATCTTTAACATCAAAATTTGAAATCTGGTTAAATTAAATTAAAATAGAATGACTTTTTAAATATACAGTTATATTTAAATGATACTGGATGTATCTCACACTTATCATTCTGAGCTTTTTAGTTTAGTTTTGATGATATGGTTCATATTGGAATAACATTACAAAATTGGCAGTATAAAGTTAAGTGTGCTCCAGAAATAAAATATTGTGGTGTTCATAGAGAATAAAGTAATGTCAATCTATTGAGGCTTTTCAGTTATATTTAAATGTTTCCAGTAAGTATAAAATGAAAATGTATTCACTGCATTATCAAATTGTACCTTTATCCAAGGTAATACTAAAGAGACTTACTTTGGTCAAAGGGTTGGAAAATAAAATATCATGAAAGTATAAAACAAAAAAATTAACAAGATGAGCTTATACCACAGATTAAAACCCAAATTAAACATATAACAATGATTTTTCACTAGTAAATAAGTACCATACTCTTTATGGGAAATATTGAAAAATCCTTGCTTCCATTGTAGTAATATCCTGCACATAGACAGTGTGCCCCAGCTACAATACCAAAATACCACAAGTGGGATGATTTAAAAGACACAACTTTGAAGTTTCAAAAGCCAAGGTAAAACGTCCGGTGCACTCATGGAAGGATTGGTTTGTAGATAGCTGCTTCTCACTGCGTGCCTGTGCACAAAACGAGGGAACGTATGTGTTCTCTATTATTGCTTGTTTACATAGCACTAACCAGGTCAGACGGTAGCCCTGCCTTGTGGTCTCCTATAACCTTAACTCCATTCTTAGAGCCCTCGTCTCCAACAACAGCCACTCTGGGAACTGGGGAGAGGGCACAGATCCCGTCTCTAAAAGGAGAGGTGAGGCTAATGAAGACACTTGGTTAATTTTGAAGAAGACATCTCTTTGGAGCTATTGACACAGCTTATGACTATCCTTAAAAGTCACAAAGGAGGACGTATCCGCGCCGTTCCCGGTGCTCAAGGGCTTCTGTGAGTCTCGTTGGTGGTCACTCCACAACCTACCATAGTTGAGATGGAGGTGGGGGTGAAGGATCAGACAGGGCAAAGGGCTCTCATCTGACGATTGTCAGCACACTGTGACAGAAACGTAGACAAAAACATTTGTGACTTTCCAAAATGTCAGAATTAATTTGCTAGCAATAGATTCACCAGTTTTAACGGTTCCGATAACAGTAATTTTCCAGATAACATGACTGACTATCTTGGCAGCCTGGCCTAAGTAAATGCCAGTTTTTATTTCTATTTTCATTCCTTCTGTGAACTTTCCTATCACACATCATAAAGTACATAGCAAATATACTTATGAATCTGTATGTATAGAAGTGGGTTGTAGAATTAATATAATAAGGAGGTTACAGCTGAGCTGAAGGTTCAAAAATGGTCTAAGAGATTCTAGATGAAAGCTTCTGTCCAGCCCAACCCCACAGCCATTCAGTTCCAAAGTAACACTAGAGGCTTATATTAATGATAAATTGTTTGCCCTCTTAGCTCAAACTTATTACTAACTAGCTCTTACTACTAAATTAACCCATAATTCTTATCTATGTTTAGCCACATGGCTTGGTACCTTTTCTCAGTAAGGCATTCTCATCTTGCTTCCTTTGTGTCTGGCTTATGGCTGCCTCTCTGCTTTTCCTCTTCAAAGAATTCTCCTAGTCTGGTCACCCAGTCTAAACTTTCTACTGGGAGACTGGCCAACCAGCGTTTTTTAAAACCAATATGAGTGACAAGTCTTCCCAGTGCACAGGAGCATCATCCCACAGCAGAGACTGTACTGACCAGATAACGGATGAGCCCAGTGCTCAGAGGGAGCTGCTGCTGAAGCCTCTGGATTTGGGTCTGAGATTGACAAGGCAAAATTCAGCTGTGAGGGAAAGGGTTTTAAGGATCCAGGGCTGTAAGCAGGGAATGAGGAAGTCAAGTCCAGATCTAGCAGAATGAGCAGGCAGCAGAGTACTCCACATGCCAACAGCCAGGGCCTGAGCTAAGCCAAAGCTCCAGGAACAGTAGGCCAGTCCATCAGTCCGTGAAGCATGTGCCAGACACTAGATGGTAGACTGGTGTGGGACCTTGTCTTCCCTATGCCAGAAGTTAGGAAGCACAGGAGAGAGATTGTACCTTTTATTTGATATAACCTGTCCAGTAAACTCTTGTGCCTGGTTTTCCCAGTATGTACTAATGAACCCATTGCCTCTGTAATCTCAGTTCACTCAAATAAATTCATTTAGCTCCCCTTTTAATTTTAGGAATAAGTCATCTACATTACTGTGCTGGATGGGCAGTTCCTAGAAGGTACTGTAGTTTCTGCCCCACCCGATCCTCCCCAGGGACCACAGTCACCTTTCCTCAAAACAGGACCAAAGCTGCTTTTAAAATGAAGTCTCCTATAACAATGTACAGCCAGAAAAAAAAAANAAACACAATTTTAACTTAGAATAAGGCCTAGCCTGATCTCAACAGTGGCCAAAGACCATCCACTCTACAGGCTAAGGGGCTGGTTCACAAAATCTAATGTTCTCTCTCTAAAAGCATCAGTTACTCTCACAATTACTACACAGCAATTTTCTTTGAAGAACTCTTGTCTTTGAATAAAAACTCTTCTTAGATCCCATGACAATCTATTTAATAATCTATTTAAAATAATTTTTGCTATTACCTTATGATATATATCTTTCCCCAGTCATATTGCAAAGAAGCAATGTTCACATACAAATGGCATTATTTCTGCTTCAAACTAAAGATAATTTTAAGAAAATTGCTCCACAATTTCATAGCTTAGTAATTATAAATAATTATCCTAATACTCTATTTGTCACATAGACATACTCTTACTTCTTTTAGCCTTCTTAAAGCATTTTCCATTCATGTCGATCTTTGAGGTGAATAAGTGATCTTATGGATGCTTTTATATTTTCTTTTGTTTAAAGCCAAACATATTTCTAGTCTAGACTATTGCAAATGGGTTGTGTTCTAAAGCAAAGTACACAGCAACCTTTTCATCCTCTGTCACAGCTCGCTACTGAGTCATTTGTCCAGGGCATTAAAATGACGTATGGAGTGATGTTTATCACACCAGGAGGAAGGACCTGCCTCTTGCCTTCCCAGAAACCGTTGTTTTGTCTTGAACTTACCGTCCAGTGTGGTTTCCACCCTGTTCATTAGCCCAGGCTTCCTAGGTATACCAGCCACGATCTGCCCGCTTCTTGTGTAATATACATCAAACAATACAGAAGTCGTTAAAGTATATTATTTTTAAAAACAGGTCTAGTACTTCCTGGCTCTTTGGTAACTGCTATTATTGGAATTTTTACAATATTTTTGGAATTCAATGGGACCCTACAATTTCCTTGAGTGTAAGATTTCTTCTTTCCTGTGTTTTCATGCCGCAAAGCTGAGTTTCAAAGGGAAACAGGAGAAACACTCTGCATCTACAAAGAATAAAAAGGGCTCAGCAAATCCCTAATCTAATTAGCATCTTTAACAACTTAGATAATAAACTGACTGCAGCGGCTCTTGACACTTAGTGCCGCCTTGTTATGCTGAGTTCCAAGGCAGCTGTAAATCAAAGGAGAAACTCGTGGCTTGGTGCTTGTGTTTGTTGCTTGTTCCAGTGTGAGGAGCTGATGGCTTTACCAACTGCTCATTTTGACTGGATTTTTTTTTTCAGACTTGTTAAGCATTTCAAGTTTTGAAAAGAGGGCCTTCAGAATGCACAGGATTCTATTTTGGCTCAGCTCTTCAGGCCAAGGTCTCATAACCTGGTTACTTAGTTTCTTCTAAATTATGTGTATTTTTCAAGGAGAATAATGACCAACACAAAATGTATGCAAAATGTTAAGAAGTGTGTGTGCTACCCTTTTATACTTGACCAGAAATTTTATTGTATTGTTGGGGTGCTTCAATGCTTTTTCCATTAGAACTTCCTTTGGGACATTTTTAGATCATTCTGTAGTGCTGATGATGACATTCTCCCTAAGGCCTGTGAGATGTGTGTGCGTGTATGCATATATATTCAGAGGAAGCAAGGCTTTACTTCTTGATTTCAAAATGAACCCTCTACACAACTGAAAGTCATACTGGAATGAACTCTGAGCTAGCATTTGAGTGAAAATAGAATCCATTTAAGCATGTACCTATCTTACAGCTATATGAGTATTATGGTGACCTTAGCTATGGTAGTGACATAACCTAGCGTCACCAGGAAGGAGAGTCTACGTCAGCTTTTGGGGAGATCATCTTAACTGTCTTGATTGATTCGGGAATGCTCGTTCTCACTGTGGTGCCCTCCTGGGTGCAGCCAAGAGAAAAAGACAAGGAAGAAGAAAAGTTCTCTGCCCTCTGTAAAACATGGTCTTATTAATTCTGGGAATTTCATATATTGTGTTTTGGTCATCATCATCTCCGGCAACACCTCCCAGGTCTGACCCCATCCCATGCCCATCCAACCTAGTGTCCTAGTGTTGTCTGTTTATTGGCTTGTTTTTATTAACCTACCAAGTTCAATTAGTGCTACCAATACACGCCTGGGTGTGTGGCCATTCACTGGAAATTAGTCTGCCTGGGGCCATATCCTTAGAGAAACCAGCTCTCCTTTCCTGGCAGCGGTAAGCTACCATCATCTCTTCAACAGCAGATGGATCTTTGTGACAGCCAGCCCCCACACCGGGGCCATATTTGGTTTGCTCTTGCTCAGTTTGTGTGCTGTCACAACCACGGTGAGTTCGTATGCACTACTGCCCAGGTGGGTCTGAAAACGGCTGTTCTGCTGCGGTTATCCACTGCCTCTGGCTGGTACATGTTTTCCTTCATCTCTTCTGAGACCTCTGAACCTTGGGAGAAAGAGGTGTGATACAGATGCCCTCTCAGGACTGAGCACTCTTGGATTTCTTGTTCCATGAGCATTGACCGCTGTGGGTTTCTGTGTTAATTGCCTTCCACAGCAAAAGAAGCTTGCTTCGTGAGATTTGAGACGTGCTGAAGTAATTTATGGGTATAATGGTCAGTGATCATGGTCAGTTTAAGATATGCTCATTCTACCGGTTCTGTTACAGCATCTGAGTGAATTTTTTTTTGGCCCAGAGTCAAATTCATTTGTAGAATGCCTACATTATGCTTAATCATGTGACTATAGCCTAGGGGTTTTGATCAAAGTGTTTTATTTACTTTGTTATTTTACTGAGCCAATGTGTATTACAGAACTCAGAGTAAGGAAGATCTTGGTCCTTACACAACAGGAATGAGAACTAATTACTTTAAAGTATATTCAAAGGAATTTTAATTATTATCACATAATACACAGCATCTAGTAACTTAGCTAAAATAAAATAATAGGATTTTTAATTTGTCTGTGAATTAACAATGAGGGGGTTAGAATAAAATCATAGTAGGCAAAACATTAAATAACAACCTAAGAAATGTCTATCCCATTAATTATTGATAGATCATTTATAATAGCATCCCGAGATGCTAGTTTATATTGACTTAATCACAAGTATATATAAATAGCAATAACTAATGCAAATAAAGTGAACTTGCCTTTTTAATGATGCTCATTGTACTGATAACAACATAGTTTTGGGCAACCTATTTTAAAATATATTTATAAAAACCACATCAAAACCCAGCAATCCATTATCTTGCTATCTATCACAAGGAAATAGCACACATTTAGAAAAGTTCATTTCATCTGACGAGAAAAACAGAGACCCGCCGGTAGGCAGAGGGCTGGTTGAGTCAGAGAGCAGATTCAGTCCCTAAAGTAGTGGGTGTGGATCCCATGAGACCGCATGGAAAAGGCTTCCCCTGGAGTTGGGGAATGAGAACGTTGTGCACCTGTACTCATGGACACGCAAGCATGTACACGGAGTTAACAAGGGCTAACACTGGAAGGGTAGCTATGATTTGGGGTTATAATTTACAAATATTTTCCTTTTTCTGCTTACCAATGTTTTGTGATGTAATTATATTACCATTGTTTTTATAATATTTATATTTTTAAAGGCAAGCCTGGCCATTTTAACCCACTCTTTGTGAGTCATAAGCAAAGGCTTAAATAAGCTACTGGAGAATATGGGAGAGGGGCGGTGTCAGCCCAGTAATATTCTCTGTACGTGTGCTTTCATAGCTAAACTTCCGCGATGATGTGCAGAGGGAGGGAAAACTGGAGGCAGAATGAGGCGAAGTGAGAACCGTTAGTTCCTGCAGGGCACTTCACAAACTTCTCAACTGTGCCTGTTACCCACTCGGAAACAGAGGCTTCAGAGAACCACATGAAGACGCATTTCCCGGAGGCTGCGGGTGGGCCCTGCAAATGGGTGTTTGCAGTGAGAGGCAGGATGACCAAGGCTGGACTGAGCCTGTTTTTCCAAAACAATTCCATAAAGCTTCCAAATAAGCATTTACCCTTCCGGTTCGGCCTGAGAAAGGTAACGTTTTAAGGTCTTCTGTCTTGATGAGCTTCTCCTTGCTAACTGGTTTTGATACAATGTTGTACTTAAATTTAAGGTTAGCGATGCAGGCCCTTTCAGAAAGAAGCCTGGCGTTTGCTCTCTGCATCCCCAACTGCATTGTGTGATTGCTTTGCAGGACAGCTTGGAGAATTTAGACCCTTCCAGGGATAAAGTATTAAGTTCCACTTTCTTTGGGGAACCAGCATTTGGCTGGGGGGTTTGCACCGCACATTTGAATCGGACTTCATAAATGTACAAGCTGAATCCATGCTGGAAATGCGTCTTCATTCTTCTCATCATGGCCTTGGCCAAGCTGAGCGGATTAGGCTGCATCTCAAGCATATTCTTGAGGTTAGCACATGGCAGATCCTCCTTAATCTGCAGTGGATTGAAATGAAACAATTTAGCATGCTTTAGCATAACTGAAATACAAAACTAAGTAACCTTCTGATGTGGGATTCCCCTCTATATGCTGTGAATACTATTGGTTAATAAAGGAACTGACTTGGTCTGATAGGGTAGAACAGAGCTAGGTGGGGAAAACTAAACTGAATGCTGGAAGGAAAGAGGCAGAGTCAAAGAGAAACCATGTAGCCCAGAGGGAACTTTACCCAGTAAGCCTCAGCCACGTAGTTAATGGAGATGGGTTAAATTAATATGTAAGAATTAGACAATAAGAAGCTAGAGCTAATAGGCCAAGCAGTGATTTAAATAATACAGTTTCTGTGTGATTATTTTGGGGTTGAGCATCCAGGAACCAACAAGCGGCCTCCTCCAACAAGCTTCGTGACAATAAATTTAAATTTTCATGTTTTCCTTTATAAATTATACTATAAAATGTGACAGATGAGATTTTGAGGTCAACAATGAGTTTGATCATCAAATATACAGTTCACTCATCATCACTAAAAAGACCTGTTGAGACCCTCAATTATTTCATAAATACACACAGCAGCGAGGTGTTTGTCTCTAGTTTCCATGAACTGATCAACTAAACAAACTCGGTCTGTCCTGCTTTGGCTCCCACTCTGTAAACCTGGAGCACTGAATCATCCAGTTATGCCAAAGGAAAGGGGCTAAGACTTAGAAGACACTGTAGTGAACTGTAAAATCAGCTAATGTAGTAAGAATTTAAGAAGCTTTTCTGTAACAGAAGGACTTGACTAGATACAGAAAGCCCACCTATTTTACTCTCATTCTGTTTTTATAACATGTCCAAGAAAAGGCAAATTTAGAGAGACAGGAAGTAGATTAGTGGCTGCCTGGGGTAAGAGGTGGGACCAGGAATTAACTACCAACAGCGGAATAGATATTGTAGGAGCTGTGAAAAGTCATAACAAGATCGTAGTGGTGGTCATACAGCTTGGCAAGTTCTCTAGAAACTGAGAAATTCGTACACCTAGGTGGACAAGTGCAATGCGTGTAAATACTCAAGAGTGACTGTCATTAAAACACCATTTCAGTATTCTTTCTAGGAAAGTAACTGAGCTTTGCCTTCTACGATCTGTCATTTATCTACCCAAAGAAAATGAACTAAACAAATTCTAGACATGTTCTCTGCCTTCCAATATTTAAGGAAGGCTTTGTGTGTTTTATTCTCCAATTTTAGCTATCTTTACCACTCAGGTAATTATAGAGACCCACACATTCTCGGGAAGGAAGTATAATTTCATCTATTATATCTGTCTGTCTCACGGTGGCTCTCTGTCCCCAAAACACGCTTACTGTTTCACACATACTATCTACTCTATAAATACCTGTCCACAAGTAAACAGAGAGCCACATGAATGAACCAAAACAACGCTTCCAATTCATAGCAGAATCTTCCAAAAATGTAGAAAGATTTACTAATTAATATCATGCAACTCATTTAAGTTCTTTATGGATATGTAAAATTAAAGCACAATTCAAATACTTTTTAGGCAATCATTTTATCTTTCTACTAGATGTCATGAAATGCTAGCTTCTCTCTGTGTCTCTCTCCCTCTCTTTCTCCCTCTCTCTCTCTCTCTCCAATTGAATTGGACTCCCCCAGCAGACAACAGATTAAAAATAGGCACACTGTCATGCCAACTTGCTAAAATACAATGAAAAGTCATTTTGCAGTATAGAAAGAAGTTTTGGCATACTCTGCTTTATTCATGAGGCTGTGCTGGAAAGACATACCACTCTGCTCTTGGCAGTGGGCCTTGCTCAGGAAAGAAAATCAATAAAAGTCAGGTTCAGTTAAGGAATTGATATATCAAGGAAAACAATTTTGGCCTACAAAAGAAATCAATTCTGTGTATCCTGAGTTTGACTTATGGTAGTCAATTCTGTGAAGCTAAAATAATGTGTCTAAGTCTGCCACAGAGCGTTAATTTCGTGTTCCTTCTCTTCCCCCCACCAGGTGTTCTTGCATAGGTGTTAGATGTGATTAACTGCCATTTTTCCAGCAATTCAGAATCTGCAATGAATCAAAAACCTTTTGAATGGTTGCAGAAACTGGAAACACTGGGTTTATTATGTAGCACTCTCTTATTCCAGTTATTTAATATTTAGATCCATTGAATTATCTATTAGGCCGTGGGTTTTTTCCATTATATACTAACTTTAAAACCATTGTTAAATACACAGAGAAACCCAGGTAGATGCACAATACACAGGAACACACCAAGGTATACAGAGAGTATTATTTACAAGTGTAGTTGTAAATATCGACATTTCAGTGTTACATTCAGAATAGGACTTGATGCTTTTGAAAGCAAGTCTTTCTTTGTTCCAACCCTTTGAAAGGGGACTATTATGAAAAAAAATTATGATTGTGATTTAAATGTGGCCATAGAGTTACAGCAAGTAAAGAATAAATGTCCCTTTCATTTAAGGCACTTCTGAGACAAATCATCATCTTGACTGGCTACTTCCTATCTCGGGTGCTCAAGGGGACACACCTGTCAGTCAACTGAGATCTCACCTTTAGCAGTGCTATTGCATGGATCTGACATCTGAAGGTTGATATTGACTGTGCACATGTTGCTTAGCTGTTAGCACACTTTCTGGGCAAGCTTTGAGGAAACAGCTGGTAAATGCTTTCTGCCTCTTTCATATCTGAACATGTAAAGATCTCCTAAAACTAAGAGCCAGTATTGTGTTTCAGTCAAAGCCTTCTCCACTGAGGCAGAATGTGTGTCCTTGTGGCCAGAATCACAGGAGACTTGACATGTGTTTGTCCCTTAGCCTTTTATACAAGTATTCACATCCAGTGTTGAGTATCACTTAGTCATCGATGAGAGTGTCCTACAACATCCAGAACCACATCACTGGGTTCTTCAGATGCCTGAAGTAGGTGGCTTCCCAAGGCAGGGAAAGTCCACACTCTATAGAAATTCTTCCTTGCTATCCTAATAAACTGAGTTTTCCCTAAGAAAACTTTCTTGGCTTGGAAAGTAGCCCTTTTAGGAGAATCATTTCTTAATGATAGTATCCGTGTCCTCGCTACATTGGATACTCCCAAAGGATAAAGACACATTTTCTCTCCTTGTTGACCAAAGAACACATGTTGCCATTAGCACAATGCTCGGTTAGTTTGCTGACACAGTTAAATAGAGCATAAATGGGATCAAGATACATGATGTGAGAAACACATAGAATTTAAGGGAAAAAGAAGACTAAGATAACCCAGAGACCATAGAGTCATTGAAATGTATTACAGACTTAAAATTAAGACATTATTCCAAAAATCTAGCCACCACAATAAGTGACTATATATATAATATATATTTTTTAATATATGTATATATTTCAAATACATATATTTGAACTGAGACATTTTACATGTGCATATATGTGTATATAGAACACAATTTAATTTAAAACAATAAAATTTTTATTTCTTGGTGTATTTTTTAAAAAGTTCATGAAGTACATTTACGAGACTAATGGCTCAATTGACGTTACTGAGTTGCAAGCTGTCTTTTTTGATTACTCCAGATACATCTGATAGTACTTTTATACTTAAAACAGTCTCAGCTTACACCATAATTCTTAAATTTGGGTAGGGGGTGTTTGCTTTGTTTTGAGACAAGATCTAACTACAGCACAGATTGTCTAGAACTCACTCTGTAGCCTAGGTTGGTCTCAAATACCAAAGAGCCTCTTGCCTAGGCCTCCCAAGTGCTGGGATGACAACATGACCCTATATCCTTTGCTTCATGTTATAATATCTAAAATGAGGTCTCTAGTATAAATGCCTAATTTAACAGGAAATAGTTTGGTGTAGAATTTCTCCTTTCTGAGATTGTTGAAAATTAAAAGTTAGTCTGCTTTTAGTCTTCTTCCTAGAAATGGACTCCCCTTCCTAACTCTCTATCTATCTATTATCTGTCTATCTATCTTTCTATCTATCATCTACTTATGGTCTTTCTAACAGACCAGGCTGACCTTGCGCTTGCATGTATATATGTACGTATGCATGTTCGCACGTAGGTGTGGGTGTATGTGGGCCATGTTGAAAGTCATCCTCAATCACTCCAGTTCATTTCTGACACAGGGTATCTCTCCACACTTGAAGCTTGTCAATCTCTACCCTGCAAAAGTACACTTCAGTCTACAGGCCTTCCATATTTGTCAGCTGAACCTAGTCAGTTATATCTGTTTGTGTTTAGAATAACCACTCTAGGCAACTTCTCTGGCCAGTTGTTTTTAGCACACTCCCATGTGTGGCACTTTAATTTTTTCTGTGTGTGCATGACTCCCAGCTAAATAAATGGCCAAACTAAGGCAAAATGAACATTAACTATAGTATATGTCTTCTCACAAACAGATCACTCTTGTCTTGACTTCAGCCTTGGTGAGCACATGGCCTCCCATCAGGAGAGTAGAGCTTTGAGGATTTATTCGGCATCTGGGAAGTTCTGACAGGGTCCCCAGCCCAGTGTAAAGATAGGAGGCAGCGTGCCTCATTTTCCCACTGGGTTACAGTGGAGGTAATTATGGTCCTGGTTTTTGTGCATGTTTGGAATGTGAAAATGTTGCTTTGCCAGTGTGTTGATTTTACGGTCGGTCTCAAGGGTAAGGAGGTTTCAGACACTCAGCCAGCTAAGAGGAGCCTTGGCTGACTGCTAGGTAGAAGTATCTGGATAATAGTATCCATCCCACAAGCTGGTTTGGGAAGGAGGGTTATAATTGACTTAAACCATTTCTCGCTGCCTGTTCTTTTAAACATGTGGCTGGAATATCTCTTTGGTCTGTAAGCTCCTGTCATGCAGCCTAGGCCAACACAAAGAACACATTGTGCTTCTGCAGCCGCCTAGCTTTCCCTGCAGGATCAAAAGTGAGAGCAGTTTCCCTTTGAATTGAAAATGAGCAGTAAACATTTTCTCCATAGAACCTTTAAGATTCCTTTGCACAACTGGGGGGGGGGCGAATGGTGAACTTTGATTGTCTTTCTGAAGGCAGTAAAAATGAAATGAAGCCTTTTTTTTTTTCAGGCCACAAGTGTCGTAGGTTAGTATGGAAGCAAACATCAAACTGTCCACTTGCATGAGAGACTGTAGGGATGGGAATTGGGTTCGGGAATATAGGAAACTTAGAGACTGAGAGTCGGTGTCACATTCCAAAAGAAACTTCCCTTAGATTTAGCTTGGAGTGGTTTATAGAGAATGAGCTCATCAGTCGACTCGCTGGGTAGACAATCACGGAGGGAGTGACCACAGAGGATGTACAGAGTCTCTTGTGTTGGGGTGTTTTTAAGTTCTCTTGAGTGTCACTGTTCCTAACAACCATTATGAACATGCAAAACTCAATTGTTCCTAACCAAGATGTTATCAATGAAATCTTTAAGTAATGACAGTAGCAGAAAGTCTTTTCCCGTGAGTGTGGTAGAACTGTGAAGCTACGTTGGAAGTTTGCATCATGAATCTACCAGTTCATGGCCCCTATGTTCCCTTTCTGCTTATATATTCTAGCAATATCCCTAGGCACAGAAAAATAATAATAATAANAATAATAATAATAATAATAATAATAATAATAATAATAATAATTTGCTCTTTTCACACTGCAATAAGCCCGCTCATAGTTCCATGCTATCAAGGAAGGGGTGGATAAGGAGAAGTCATAAGGATATGAAATTAGATAGTCCTATGTCATTCACATATGTCTAGGAAAGAGTCCTAGGAGGCTGCCAGGGCTGCTGGAGGTGGGATCTAGCTGGAGAGCGCAAAGGGAACAAACCCAGGAGTTCCAGAATATTTGTTGAATATCACCAGCCTGGGCAGGAAGGTGGGAGGCAGCGTTATAACCCCTCAGAGGGAATATAAATTGGCCTGGAGTTGGTGCCTGAGGGTAGGAAGTTCAGGGCACTTGAGGAGGAACGGAGTGAGGGAGGCACTTTCGAGAGTTGAGAAGTCTCCCACCGACGCTGGCCTGAATGGGCCTTTGATCTCATTTTGTTCCAAGAGCCTCGTCCATTCTAAACGAGGCCAGGAGCAAAGTCTGCAAGGTCGCTTGGCCAGGCACATTTAGACAAAAACAATACCAAGCGCCAAAGGAATTGGCACTTCCCATGAGACGAGAGTCGCTGAGAGCTAGCTTGTGTGTGCGTGCCGTTTTCGCCTGGTCGACAGAATGACACGTGTGTCCAGACAGGTTTATCTGGAACTCTGTTCTGCCCAGAACACAGTGTTAACCCTTACAGAGCACAGAGAAGACGGAGTATGTACTTTCGGAGACCTGGTGCTCCTGGTGTGGCGGGACCCAGGGAAAGTCTCTCAGCGATGAGAGAGAATCTTTTCCATCTGATTTTTTTTCTGTCCCTGGGCCTTACCTTCTGTTAACTGCTCTCAACAGCCTCTACTTCTCTTTTCCCGGTTTGGGTGGAAATCACTCTCAGAGATTCCTGTTTTTGGAAGAAATTCTGGCTTTCCTGATTCCTATAAGGCCGAGAGAAATAGCCACAAAAGGAAAGCTAGAAGACAACTTGACGTATCACAGCAGGTCGTCGCGTGTGTTCATGGGCACATCTAAGGCTGAACCAGGGCATGAGACAGGGATAGCAACAGGAAGAGTAGGAAGAGATCTTCCTAAAATAGATCATCCTTAGTCATGGCACCATGGTCTAGAAGGCTCTAACACTGCTCAGTTCCAAGCATTGGGTCTTACTGAGGCTAGAACAGGAAGATGAGCTTTGAGGACGTGGGAGAGATTCAGGAAGTCTGTGTTCAGTATCTAATACTTCTGACACATGTGGTGCAGACAGCTGCCTTGTAAGAGTTCAGCAGTACCCTTGATAGAGTATGGACGTCACAGCACCTTAGGTTTTCTGCCACTGAACAAAGGCCAATGAGAAGCAATTTAGCAGGGCAATGGTTACTGGGGGTCACAGTTCCTGGGACATCATTTAGCAGGGGAATGGTTACCGGGGGTTACCAGTTCCAGCGGCGCCATTCAGCAGGGGAATGGTTACTGGGGGGTCGCAGTTCCTGGGACATCATTCAGCAGGGGAATGGTTACTGGGGGGTCGCAGTTCCAGCAACATCAATTCCTGGTTGCTGGATTTCATTGTTTTTAGGTCCCCAGCACAGAGAGTGGAGGAGATTGGTAAAATCAGAAGGGAAGTCTGGGATAATGGCCAGAGGAGGTGACCAAAGATTCTCTTTCTCCCACTACCCTTTCTTCTTTAATTGTTTCAGTATTTTTTGGATGAATTTTCTCTTAAGTTATTTAGAACCAAAGGATTTTTAAATGGGAGATTTTCTTGTAAGCCTTTGCCTGTTGAGGGCATGGAAAAGTAACTCAGCATTGTATGATCAAAACCTAAGGTTCTGAGTTTAAATACAGTGCGTGTGTACACGCATGTATATAGGTGTAAAATGAATATTTTTCCTTAATTTAATGTCAATGATTTGTTTTGAATTTGATGCAGAAACACGTTCCCACACCGCTGAGAGCTTTATAATTAAATATGAATTTAAGGTTTCGAGAGGCATAGGAAGTAAGTATAGGGATAGCTTGGGGACAAAGGCCAGGTGCTCTGAAACAGAGTCGCGATTATAATGCCAGCTTTAGAGCAGAAGACTGTAAGATCATTGCCAAGTCAGTTAACCACACTTGGTCTTGCTGTTTCCTTTTCTTAAGTGAAGATAATGCCATCTATCTACAAGGATGAAGCAATTACATCACTGCTTTATTGTGAGTCCAGAATGTCCAGGGAAGGAAGGCTGCAGAGGGAGCAGTAGACTTCTCCTTCCTATCTGCAAAGCTATAAAAGCCAGAGGGAGTGAAATAGTATCCCACATGAGTAATAGAAGTGTCTACCCATACTCCATATTTAATACATGCAGAAAGCTCTACCAGGAGGATTGGGGTCTGGACAGTGAACACCCAATGTGTAGTCTCCACAGCACCCAAGGTGGCTTGTTTCTCCATATCCCTATTGGAATATTGTACTATTGACTATCACTTATATAAAGGAACTTTCTGGGGAAATTAAAACACAGCCAGAAAGATAGTAAGACAGGATTTCACAGCTGCTTTGATAAGCGCTTTTTTAGTTTTCGTTTCTCAGAGCTGGGACGATGCGCTTGGTGTGAGGGTGGTTGTTAGTGTGGCGTGAGGTGAGGAAATGGAGGACGGAGAATGGAGGTGATGGGGCAGCCGGGGCGGGACCGTATACACTGACGATAGAGCGGCTCCATTGTATAGTCAAGGGGGGCGGGGTGTGGTCGATCTGAGAGAGAGAACAGCCAGAGGCATCTGAAAGAGTTGAGAGCAGGAAGAGAAAGAGATAGACTGAGCATGGCCGTCATACTGGGCCTGGCTGTGATAAAGGAGACAGAACAGGAGTAGGAGATGAAGAGAAGAGACTGCGTGCTGAGATGGCCGGGTTAGAGAGAGTGAGTAGCTGGGGGAAGCTCGAGGCAGGGGAGTGAGGCAGGGGAGTTTTAGAGGGAAATGGCTCAGAATTTACCACACCCAGACTTCTAAGTAACCCAAGGAAATGGATCAATGGAATGAGAAGCAATAACAATGGTTTCCAAACCAGTAATGCTGGAAGTGATTTTATTTGACTATGTTGTTTTTATAAACCTTTGGCTTCTTTTAGATTTAACAGTTAACTGAAAATGCAGTTCTCAAGCCCTCGGAAGCATGAGTGATCTTTAACGGCCGTATTTCACACGCCATGCCTTGCCCTGTGGCGATCAGTGCCCAGCCACTTCAGGCCACTGGATCTCCTCAGCTTCCATGCAGGCTCACTCCCCACCTGCTCTTCTCAGCCATGTTGTCTGACCCTCAGGGCATTGGAATTCAGGGTGTCGGATTTATGATTAGCTTAATGGTACTTTAGGCACCCCCGACACACACACACACACACACACACACTTTTATTGATATGTAATGAACACTTGACTTTTGATGAACCTTGGGAATTGACACCATAACCAAGCCCTATACGGCTACTACTTACAGAGTGGATCTAGACACTTCAGCTTCCCCACTTAGAAAAACCCAAGTAGGTAATACTTCATGGAACAGGGTAGCAGCTACCAGCTCGGAGATCAGAGTAAGAGAGGGAAGTGATCAAGGGTTCTGAGTTTGCTGTAGTGAAAGGTGAGCAACATCTAGAGCCTGAATAGTGGCTGCTTTGTAAAGATTAAATTAACCAGGGATACAGACGAAGGACGGGCGTGCCGAACATTAATTATGCTTTTGTTTTATTCTCCTTTCAATTTGTTTCCTATTAAAGTTAATGAATACTGCTAATCAACTTGTACCTGTAATTTTTGGCAAATTAGGGGGAGCCCCAGTAGGCTATGGATAATCTTGATGTCACCTAAGTGTCTTTATTTTTATGTCTTTAGGCATAGCATTCTATATATTATCAAACACTGTTCTTAAAAAAGAAAGCAAATCTGATTACTATGTCGGCACTGGAGTGGGAGGTAGGTGTGAGAGACGGCACAGAAATGAAGGGCATTTGCTGCCTTCAGGGACCTGAGTTCAGTTCCCAACACCCAGGTAGATCACAGCGGCCTGAACTTCCAGCCCAGGAAAACTGATGCCTTCTAACGGCTTCTGAAGACACCACAAAGACAGGACCTGCACAGATACATGCAGGCACACACATAAATAAATTCTTAAAATAAATATGCACATATATAACAAGTGAATGAAGATACTGACCCAGTAACTTCTAAGTAACAAACTGTTTAGAACAATTATGGAGAAAAAGATTTGATTAAAAAGTGTCATGTTTATTATAACTACTGGTGATAAAAAAAAGCTTACTTCAGAAACAACAAACTTTTGAAAAACTAGAAGCTTTATACCAATAAATCAATAAAACATACAAGGTAGTTAACACAAGGATTTGCAGTTACTTTCTATTTTACAAACAGGTTATTCTTCTGAGTTCCCACTTCAAAAATCCTCGGATGTAGTGCTTTCAAATTATAAAATATAATCGTGTACATGTCACAATTTCATTGTGAACACAGCTTTGCTGAAAACACTCAAGCACGTCTTGTACCCTTTTGTCATGGTGAAGAAACTGAGTCCTTCCTGGGTGTTGAGGGATGCTAGAGAAACAAAGCTGGTGAGAGGAGGAGCTGGCCCTGGAACTCACTCCTCCGCTCAGTCCAGACCTTCGCCAACCATTTAGCCAACCTTTCCATCTGCAGCAGAGTCTCCAACACAGCAAAGCAGAAATAAAACGTCTAACCCCAAAGGTACTACAGTGCTAAAGCATGAGATGTGATTTAAATTAATTGTCACGTTCTGTGGTAGAGAAATGAAAATATTATTCAAGCTTACCCTTTGAGACAAATTCAAATAAAGTCAGCCAAATACATGGAGAAAATTCCACAGAACTATTCCATGGAAGGTGAATCAAATTTAACCAAAACCTTTGGTATTGTCTTTCTACTATTTAAAATGGAAGCCATACCACTGTGGTATATTTTATATCATTTCTCAGAAAACACTTTTTAAAAGTTGTTCTAACGTGGGACACTGGTTCTCTAAAGAATAAGTAAGTGGATAAAAAAAATCACTTGCTGCAGTCAGACTAAGTCTCCTCCGCTGTCCTGGTTCTCCTGTCTGCTATGGATGGACAGACAGACATGTGCACCGGTCGTGAGCATGAGCTACAGCCACTTCCTCTTCTCGGGTCTCAGGACCTATCTTGTCTTACCCAGGAGGGATGCGCAGCCCTTTGAGAACAGCTACTGTGAGGTAAAACCGGTTGCCCAGGTACTGCTTAACTTCATCGGAGTTTGCTCATTCCTTGATTTGATGTGCATGCTGAATGCTCTGCGCTGTGCAGTGGTGGTTTCGATGTTTGACGGTATCGTACTCGTAAACAATTGCTGTGGTTCCATGTCCCCCGCACTACTTTCTCTCCTGCCCCCCTCCCAGTCCCCCAACCCCCTTCTAACTCACAGTTAACTCCTGCTATGCTTACCCCTTTCCATACTGAGGTTAAGACCCAATAATAATGTATTAATTTATTTCTTGCTTGAATTATTTGAGGTTTAGCTATTAGGAACCTTTCTGACTCACACTGTGCCCCTCTGACATGACCCATCCTTTTCTGAGTGTTCCTGTACGTTTTGGCACCACGTAAAGGTTAGTACAAAAGAAAGTTTAGCAACAAACAGAGGCTCTCAGAGTTTTTTGGAATGTAGCACATATTAAGTTTTTGTAAAGTGTGTTATAAATGATAAACCAGAAAAAAGATTATGCTCTGTCACTATCCAAACAAGTCAAGCCAACAACCATCTTTGCCCCTGTGCTATTCCGAGCGGTTGCCTGCAGTCAAAATAAGCTGGCCACACTGAAGAAGCAGGACGCTTCCAGTGCTGCGGTTTCTCCGAGGTTTGTGGTTCTCTGAGAATGGTTCACTGGTACAGTCTGAGCTCCATTCTCCTCCTTGACTTGGCAAGATGAATGCGCAAGGCTTTCAGTGTGCGGTATGATGCCGTTCAGTGTCTAAAGCAAATGGAGAGAGTTGGATTCACTTGCTGCTGCTCAGTGCACTCCTTAGTTCCCGGGAATCAGGGAATGTGAGCTCAGGCCAAATAAAATGCGATTTCCAGAAGTCTGTGCAGTGGACTTCTTGGCGCGCTCACACAGTTTAAGAGAATTGGAAAAACACAGCCATTCTGCAGAAGAGAGACTTTAGTCTAATTAGCCCGTGGCCTGCATCTTTTAAGACAGGTCAGTAAGCTACAGCCCACGGGCCAGATCTAGTCAGCGGCCTGTTTTTCTTTTATAGTCCACAGGGTGTTTGCTGTATTTTCAAATGGTCATATTTGTAACTGTATTCCTACATAATGTCTCCAGTCTTTCCTCAGACCTTATACAGTAGAGTGTTGCTTCTTAAGCAAGACTTGACTGTTTTCTGTCAGAAACCACTCAGCCATGTTCATGCCTGCCATCTTCTCTGGCTGAAGTCCATTGCCTGAGCTTTGCCCATTGGTCCAGCGCCTACATGACCCTTGTCCTTTAGACTGTTCTTGAGCTCACGCATAGGTTCCACTGCCTCCCCTGACCACCTAGACTGATCACTGATAGCGTTAGGGCTCACCACTTTTCAGATTTTGTTATTTGCTGGAGCTGGTCGGAAAAAGCCAGTCATGGACACCTTCCCAACACTGCATTCAGCGACATCACAAAAAAGCTTGGAACTTGCTTCAGTGGGAGTGTTTACACCGAAGAACATCACAGACACCATAAAGCAGGGATTGAAAACAGTATTTATCACAGTTGCTTTTAAGTTTTGTTTGTTTTCTCTGGCTCTACAAATAGGCTCTCAACCACTTAAACCGTGAGTCTAGCTTTCCTCCTCTTTTGTATCCTAGAATCTCCTACGTAGAATAATGAATTCGTGCTTTTTTACTTAGTGAGAAATGTACTGTGAAGTGAAAGCCACATACATGGGAGGAAGCTCTCTGCTGTAATGATTTCTTTTTATTTCTGTGTGTACAGATATTCCTGGGATGTACTCATGTGTGTGCATGTAGAGGTCAGAGGTCAGCACGGGGCATCTTCCTCAGTTGTGTGTCACCGTAGTGTTTGAGGCAGGGTCTCTCACTGAACCTGAAGGTGGCAGATTCATCTTGACTGATTGCCCAGCAAGCTCCAAGGATCCCCTCATCTCTGACTCCCCAGCACGGGGATTTTAAGTTCACACCCTCACATCAGCTCATGATTTGGATGTTTGGGATCCTAACTCCAGGCCTCATGTTGTACAACAAGCATATTCGCCAATGAGCTCTTTCCGGCTCCCTTTAATTACTTCTAATTGAAAGTGTTAAGTTAGTGATTTGAGAAAATAAGAATAAAAAAACTGCTGCTTACTGTTTTTCATAGCCTCAATTTAAAAAATTAAAAATGGAAGGCTTGGAATAGCAGGTTGAATGATATGATATTGGAACTTAGCTGCTGAAATGATTCCTTCAAATCCTACATCTCAGACTGCTGGGGACAGCCTGGGACATATCAGACAGATCTTTGAGAATGTTGATTCACGTCCATAGCCTCTTTAAGCTCTTCTGAGAGCCAGGATTGGGCCACACTTGTCAATAGGGTGTCCCATTTTCAAATCTATGTTCTCTTACACTGACACCCTCCTATTTATGTTTAATCTTTCACTGCTTATTTAGGCAAATAACATGGGGAAGCAGACAGCAGAGCTTGTGCAGAAACTCAAACTCTGTGGACTCAGGTCCATCTCCCACCAACATTGGTTGGAATTAGTTCAGTAAGGGACGAAGAGCTGTCTTTATGGAAATCAAACATGAAGTGATGTTGATGCCTTGTTTACATCCTTGAACATTATAGGATAATGTCAAAATGTTAGACCTGATTGCTGTGCTGGTCACTTGTAAAATAAATAAACAAACAACACATTTGAAGGCACATCCTCTATCACTCAGGGTATCGGCTTCCTTTAGTTTAGCACCAGGAGATGTAATGAAGAAAACAGGAATTTGCAAAGCATTAAATGGTTTCCCTAAAATGCTAGTCGATTTTTGTCTGGGAATATTAGGGTCTCTCAGAACTTTCCATGACTCCTGATCACCATGGCTATCCATGGAATCACCATTCACAAATTCATGCTTCCTGCTTCCTAGGAATATAAGAAAAATACTTATTGCTATAATTTAGTACATGTATCTTAAAGTTGAGAAAGGATGGCACTCAACTTATAAGTGAAGTTGAAAAAATCAAATGTTTACCAGAGAATCTAGAGGGAAAGATCATCTGTCCAAGAAGGACTGAGGATGTGGGACTGGAAACTCAGGAGCTTTCATATGGACTCAGGGTCTGCGTCTCTGGACTGGAAACTCAGGAGCTTTCATATGGACTCAGGGTCTGTGTCTCTCGACAGAATTCCCCCTTGGCTTCCCACACACCGAGTCCATTTCACTCCACACATGGTTGTATCATCTGAGAAAGAATTACCGAATTTAAAATTCTTGATATATCAAAACAGTCCATTTGTGGTAGGTCACGGTTTTCAGTTTCACCTTGCCCTGGACATGATAACTAGGAATATGCGGGGTGTCCTTTTGTTTACATGACTTACTAAATGCTGCAGAAAAAGAAAAAAAAACTGCTGCCATGTGAATTTTACAGGGTTAACTGAAATCGCTTTTCAGTTTTAAACCATTTTCACAGCCCCAACTTACATTACTCAAGTGCAGTCCCAAAGTTTTAAAGTGGCTCAACAGTCCAGCCTGACTCAAAGCAAAACACAGACAGTCCAAGGGATGCTGTTACCAAAGCAAAGGGGTTGTATTTGGCTCCTCTGCATGAGCACCAATCTAGCCACTGTGAAAACCCTGGGAATTTAGCTTCTGTTGTAATTGGATCAGATCTTTCCAGCAGCTCCTTCAAGAGGATATTAGTTTCATATGGAACCTGCAGTTCGTCCAATTTGAGGCTTTGATCACACAAATAAATTTTGAAACATTGATGCTGATTCTGTCACGCTCATAGAATTAGGGACTGGCGTTGTGTTTGGCTGTGTGGAAGGCACAGGGGAATGGACAGGACACTAAATGGTCCGCTTTCTGGGAAGGCACCATGCTGGTCTAAAGACAATGGAAAGACGGTCCAACGTTAAGATTTCAGGGGATTTGCTTTTATTACTTAAACTAATAGCCACCCTGAATTCTCATAAATCCTGAAGTAGCTACTGAGCTGTGAAAGATCCGATCAGATTGCTTGAGGAAGTATTTTTTGGTGTTAACAGCCTCTTGGGAATATCTGCCTCCTCGTCACTGGCCCTGTGGTTGAAGGCTGATGCAGCTGAAGTGTGGGGCGTCCTCCTTCAAAATGTATTATATTTGATGCCTGTGCTGTGAACATTAGCATCCTATAGTGGAAAGATTCAAATCAAATATGACATTTCTCTCTTAAAATGCTTTTGGATTGCAGAGACATTGCAAAGATCGTATAGCTTTGATACAGCCGACGGCCCCTCTCGCCAATTAACATGTATGCTAGTATGACACACTTGTCACAAGCAATAAAGCACTGTGGGGGCATGATTATCATCTGAAGTTTGTAGGAGAAACTTTATAAGGCTTTTGGTCAGATTTTTCTCAGAATTTGCCTAGTATGCTTTTCTGTCTGAGGTTACCATCCAGGGTACGATGTTCCATTTAGTTTTCCTGTTTTTGGTTCCTCGACTCTGACAGATTCTCAGACTACCCTTGCTTTTGATGACCTTGACAGTTTTGCACAGCACAAGGAAGCTTCTCTGTGGAAAGTTCCAGGCTGTGGAGTCATCTGATGCTGTCCTTACAATAGCTCGGATTATGAATCTGCAGGAGGACATTTACAGCAATGTGACGCACGCTAGCCTGTGACACATGCTAGCCTGTGACACACGCTAGCCAGAGAGATGGTCAGTGCATGGTATGAACTTCTTTCTCCATTCTGAAGTGGCTCGTTAGTCTCCTGTCCCAGGTGGTGGAAATTTCGGGGGGAGGAGAATCAGCATAGGTAGGTGACACATAAAGCCTGGCAGTGCAGGAGTAATGTTTCATCTCCTTGAGAAAAGTTTATCTCTACTAACAGAATTGTTCCAATTATATAGAATTATCTCACAGGGTAGATTTGTCTATATTCAATTCTTCCAATTTTTAAACGTAATTTCTATCACCATATATTTATGAATGTTTAACTTATGATCTGCTGCAAATGTCATCTATCTTTTATCTAGAACTGTTTCAGAGATAGCCACAAGAAGTCACAGGCTGCTTTCTTGGTCCCTTTGGTAATCCCTCCCTTCCCCACACACACATACACAAAATTTTGTTCTCTTTCCAGCGCTTTCTTTTTGATACTGTAAGGTCATCTGAGCTGTTTTGATGTGTTCTCTTGTCTACTTCTAGAATCATCCCTAGCTTGAGATTTCTGTATAAAAATGTTCTTCCAAGCTGAAGAACATTAAGCGGTGTAGGTATAAGATCTCTACACTCACATTTTAGTCCTTGTTGTTTTCTCTGACAAACAAACTTTTAAAACCATCTCTGTGGTTAACAGATTAGAGTGCCAACCACAATCAATTTAACAGATTTGGTTTCGCTATTTTTAACTTAGTGGCTGTACTGGTTAAGTTTTAGCTGTTCATGAGACACAATGTCGAATCATCCAGAAAGAACTTCGAATGACGTCTTACTTAGATTGGCTCGGCCTCTGGATATGTCTGTGTGTTGGGACAGTGGTATCTTGACATTAGTTGACGTAAGAAGAAAACCCATTATAGGAGGCACCATTCCCTCAGCCAGGGTGCAGTACTGTGCAAGATAGGAGAAAGTTAGGTAGAAGCATCAAGGAAGCAAGGATGTATTCACTCCTCTGCTCTCCTGACTTTAGACGCGATGTTTAAGCAATTACCAGCACTTCCTTACAGTAATGCACCGTGTAAGAAACTATAAATCAAATCAACCCTTTCTTCCAGAAATTGCTTTTGACAGGTACTTTACAGAGCAGAAATGAAAGTAAGAATATGGCCTTTAGAATCTCTGTGTTCTATGTAGGACCCTAACAACCACTGTTCCAAACTGAAGGACATTTAGCGGTGTAGGTATAATGAGGGTAACTCAATGAAATGAAATCGTGACACTGAATGTCGACATACTAATATCAAAATTATCCTAGGGGGCAATTTGGAATATGTTTCCCTACAACAAAAGCCTAGCTATTACCATAAGAATGAGTGTGTAGCAACCTACGGGTTAATAGTTGAAAATAGTGGAGACCTCTTTGCTCATATTCTCATTCCTCCCACTCTTCAACTGGACTTTGGGAGCTCAGCCCAGTGCTCCGCTGTGGGTCTCTGCCTCTGTCTCCATCAGTTGCTGGATGAAGGTCCTATGGTGATATTTAAGATAGTCATCATCTGACTACAGGGCAAGCCCAGTTCAGATACCCTCTCCACTATTGCTTAGGGTCTTAGCTGGGGTCATTCCCATGGGTTCTTGGGAATTTCTCTAGTGCCAGGTTTCTGGCTAGCCCTGTAATGGCTCCCTCAATCGAGATGTCTCTTTCCTTGCTCTCCGTCTCTGTCCTTTCCCCATCTCGACCTTCCCCTTCCCTCAAGTTCTCCTCCTCCTCCCCTTCTCCCCTTCCCTTCTCCTCCCACCCCTATGTTCCCAGTTTTGTCGGGAGATCTTGTTTATATCCCCTTTCAGGTGGATCTATATATGTTTTCCTTAGGGTTCACCTTGTTACTTAGCTTCTCTAGGGTCATGGACTACAGGCTTATTATCCTTTGCTTTATAGCTAGTATGAGTGAGTACATAGCATGCTCATCTTTCTGGGTCTGTGTTACCTCAAGCAAAATGGGATTTTTTTTCTAATTTCATCCATTTGCATGCAAATTTCAAGATGTCATTGTTTTTTACCACTGAGTAGTACTCCATTATGTAAATTACCATGATGAGCACACCAACTGGACAGTTTACCTGAGTTAATGGGAGCTCACCAACCCCAGCCGGACAGGGAAGGAACCAAACTAAACCCTCTGAATGTGGGTGACAGTTGTATGGTTGGGGCAGACTGAGGGTCCCCTGGCAATGGCACCAGGATTTATCCCTACTGCTTGTACTGGCTTTTTGGAGCCCATTCTCTTTGACGGGATACCTTCTTCATCCTATATATAGTAGGGAGGGCCTTGGACCTTCCCTGAAGCAATGTGCCTTAACCTCCCTGATGAGTGGATGGGAGATGGGGTGTATTAATTAAATCGCTGCTTGGCCCATTAGCTCTAGTTTCTTATTTGCTAACTCTTACATCTTAATTTAACCCATTTCTAGTAATCTGTAACTCTTACATCTTAATTTAACCCATTTCTAGTAATCTGTGTATCGCCACAAG
>LOEQ01005428.1:108551-118812 GCA_001685075.1 Bramus lutescens
TGGCACACACCTTTAATCCCAGCACTAGGGAGGCAGAGGCAGATGGATCTCTGTGAGTCCAAGACCACCCTGGGCTACACAAGATTGTTCCTGTCTCAAAGAGAAACAGAGCCAGGCAGTGGTGGCTCACACCTTTAATCCCAATACCTGAGAATCACACACCTTTAATCCCAGCACTAGGGAGGTGGAGACAGGAAGTGGTATAGCTGGGCAGAGAGGAATATAAGGCAGGAGACAGGAGCTCATGGTCTTTAGTCTGAGGACTTGTCGAGACAGGAGACCCCATTTGGTCGGAGGATTTCGTAGAGGTAAGAACTAGTGGCTGGCTGCTCTGCTTCTCTGACCTTTCAGTCTTCACGCCCTAATATCTGACACCAGGATTTTGTTATTAAGACCAATTAGAATCAGCCACAGGTGACTGATGCTGCGGTATGTATGGTCACAAAGATGAGTGCTCCAGCTAAGCCTGCTTTCTTGTCTCTCCATCTTCCAGCTCACAGAATGGTGCTACCCACCTTCAGGCAGGTCTCTCGATCTCTATAGACATTCAACCTACTGAGTCTGTTCAGTGTTTTGTGTTGCTTGCTTGTTTCTGATTTCAGGGCTAACAACTTTGTATTGTGACCACCACTTAGGGGAGCTCATCCTTGGGAGAGGCTAATTCTCACTCTCAGTAATCGTTAATTGTCTATAGTTCTTGGTCTAGGGGCGGGACCCAGTAATATTTCCTCTTTTCTGCATTAGTGTGTCTATTGGTATCATTGATGATCAGGTCTTGTTTAGACATCTATGGCATCGAACTATTATAGCTGTAGTTTTCCTCTTGAGACACACTCTCACGGTAGACGTCGTGAGCCTTTGGCTCATACAGTCCTTGTGTCCCCTTTCCTGTGATGTTCCCTGAGTCTTAGGTGCAGGAATTGCTCTGGAGATGCAACTGTTGGGGCTGGGCTCTCCATGAGGAGTCAGTCTCTGCATTTTGACCGGTATGGTTTTCTGCAATGGTCTGCATTTGTTGCAAAGTATTCATTGAGAAGGGGTGAGAGCTGCAGCTCTCTGTGGGTATAAGGATAAATATTTAGAATGCAGTTAGGAATTCTGCTGGACTAGTTCAGCAGCCTGTAAGAGCCATGGCTTCACTAACCCCAGTAGTTATCAGGGTTTCTATTACCTGGCATGATTTCCCTCCATTTGAGCCTTAGGTTCAATTAGACACTTGCTGGTTACTCCCTAGATAAAAGGGAAAGTGTTGCACTTTTAGGGAACATCTTGCTATGCTGGACTTTATTTTTAACATGACAATATTGTGTTTTTACTTTTTAAGGAAACTTTTTAATGTATTATTCATTTTTCTATCACTGTAACAAAGAAACTTATTTAAAAAAAAGGATTTATTTTGCTTAGTTTTGGAGATCAAAACCTAGGCATGACCAGGATTTCTGTTGCTTTTGACCTGTCATAGCCTGGGATGAAGGGTACCCAGCAAAGCAAAAACACTCATCTTATAGAAAAGGAAAAAAGAATGGAACAAAGGAGCGAGGAAACAAAGAAAGAAAGGGAAGGAAATGGGCAGCCCAGCCTGCTCCAGGCCACGCTCTCAGTACCTAGAACAGCCCAGCCTGCTCCAGACCATGCTCTCAGTACCTAGAACAGCCAAGCCTGCTCCAGGCCATGCTCTCAGATCCTAGAACAACACAGTCAGCTCCAAGCCACGCTCTCAATGCCTAGAACAGACCAGCCTTCTCCAGGCCACGCTCTCAGTACCTAGAACAGCCCAGCCTGCTCCAGGCCATGCTCTAAGTACCTAGAACAACACAGTCAGCTCCAAGCCACGCTCTCAGATCCTAGAACAGCCCACTAACTCCACACATTAATGACCCTGCCATGACCCAAGAGCGGCATGCTAGGGACTGAGACTGTAACACATAATCACCTGGGAGGTGGCTCTGAGTCAAAACTATGAAAGTATACACATGCACTGAAAAGCAGATTGAAATCTAAGGCTCTTAGATTTTAACACAAAGACTGTGTTAAAGAAGAGTCCTCCAACCAGTCTTTGGTTTCAGACATTCTCACCATTTCAGGGCATTGTCATTTGTTATTGGCTCAACCAATTCCTTTTCTTACACTTGCTAAAACTTCCTTTAAGACAAGCCATATTATCCCTCCTTAAGAGAGAAGGAAGTGGGATCAGAATTAATTGGCCCAAAGACTGAAGCTTAATTCTGCTGTATCCATACCTCTGCATTGCTTTGTATGATTTTTCTGTTTTCATAGTGGGGGCAAATGGCCCATATATGTAACAAAGCAAACTTTAAAGCATGATGGTTGATATTGCCAATGGAATCACCTAGGAGACAAGCCTCTGGGCAGCCTGTGAGGTGTTGTCTTGATTATCTTACATGATATGGGAAGACTCATCTTAGTTGTGGGTGGGACCATGTTTGGCCATGTCATCCTGTACTGGGTCATATGAGAGAAACAAGCTGAGCACTGGCATGCATTACTGCTCTCCTGGTTGAGGACACGTGACCAGCTGTTCAAGGCCCTGATGCCCCGGCCTTTCACCATGATACACAATATTCCGAACTACAAGCTGAAATGCCCCTGCCTCCCCTGAGCTGTTTCTTGCCCTGGTATTTTATCAGAACAAAAGTAAAGGAAGCAAAGGCAGGAGTGTTAACACATTTTTTACAAATTGTAAACACTATTAAATTTTGTAACATAAGTAGTTAGTCATATTTTGTTAATTTTAAGGAACATTTGCAAAGCTCGGGATGTGTACATGCATGTACAAATGTATGAGGAGAGGACTGGAGAAATGGCCCGGCCATATTCTGAAGGAAACAAGTTTGGTTCCCTGTACCCTACATCGCATGGCTCATAACCACCTGTAACTCCGTCTCCAGGGTATCGGATGTCTTCTTCAGGTCTCAAGTTCACATAGCCACACAGAGGTACACACATAAACATAGTTTAAGATTGTGAAGTAAATAATTTAAAAAATAAATATAGGAGTTGAACATTATGAGCCTAGTGATGCCAAAGATAGAAGTTTGATCTTAATTCAGAATAAATTGGTCTTTTAAAAAACTTAGGCCTAGGTCCATATGATAATTCAGTGGGCCAAGTTGCCTGCCACTAAGCCTGATAATTTGAGTTTGATATTTTATAAACAGTTTAACCCTTAATTAATTAATCCCTTAATTCTATGCAAGAGCTTATTATATATGCTTACTACTTGTGTGAATCATTACATATTAAGAATCTACCCTGTTCAATTGTAGAAAATTATTTAAGGGACTTCTCTGATTTTTACCCTTAAATGTGGAACTTGTAAAATTGGCTTTTTGTGCATGTATTTACTCATCCGTGCATAAAGCTAACATATTCCCTAGAAACATCTTATTGTTTTGTTATTTTTGTTGATGTATTTTACAGTGACATAATAACTGTTGGCATCAACAGAAATTTTAAGAAAGAAGAGCAAGTTTTCACTTAAGCCAGCCAAGCCATTAAAGGGATGGTACAAATTCTAAAAAGAAGAGAAAAAATAGACTAATTTGGTAAAAATTTACATTACAAACGCTAGAGAAAATGCTATTTATTTTATTTTTAAACAATGTATTTTGATTATATCTTTCCTCTCTCCCTGTTCCTACAAGTTCCCTCCCCGTCTCTACCCACTTCACTGCACATTCTCTCTCTTTAAAAAAGAAATCGCATGCACCCTAAACAAACAACCAGAAAAAAAAAATCAAAACAAAACAAAATGAAGTCTGTTTTGTGTTGGCAGCTGCCCTGGAGAATGGTTGATATACCTGGTGTTACTCCATTTGAGGTAACTGATTTTCCTTTTCCTAGCATCTCTCAATTACAAAGCGCTTCTTGGCTGTGGCTGGGACAATGTACCCATTTCTTTTTTTTTCATACTAGGGTTTTGTCTGGTAGAACTTGTGCAGGTCTCGTGTGTGCTTTCACATTCTCTGTGTGTTCATGTATTCATGCACCCTGTTGCTTCTTCAAAATGCTGGGGGGGATTTTTGTTGTTGTTGTTGTTTTGTTTTCTTTTGTTTTGTTTTGTTTTGTTTGGAGTCATTCACCACGTCTGATCTTACAACCTTTATGCCTCCTCTTCTGCATAGATCCCTGAGCCTTGAGAAGAGGGCTTTGAGGAAGACATCCTGTTTAGGACTGAGTGCTACAAGGTGTCTCATTCTTTGCATATTGTCCAGTTGTGGGTCGCTAAGTGAAAACACTATTTTGAAATTATAATTAATACAAAATGAAAGAAAAAGAGTTTTTATCTAAATGATATAATTGAAACCAGAAAAGGGGGAAATAACAAATGTAATGAGTGGATAGACCAAATGAATTACCCCAAATATAAGGCAGCTATTGCTACTGTAAGTAAAACCCAACTTATGCTGTCTGCAAGAAACTCACTTTGAACATAAATATGGAGTTAGGCGGAAGAAAATGAGGTATATCATGTTACTACTTATGCAAAGAAAACTAAAGTAGTTATGTTAATTTAATGCAGAAATGATTCTAAATAAGAAAACCTTCCAGGAAAGAGAAGTGGGGAGGATAGATCAAGTAATGATAAAGGAATTGATTTTCTGAGAAGATACAACAATCCCAAGCATGTACATATCAAACAGAGGGCCCTTCAAGTCAACTGGACCTATTTCAAAGGCCCATTCAGTGAGCCATTAGACAAAGCATTTCTGAATGCTTGATATATTCCAAGAAGTGACAAAAGACACAGAAAACAACAGAAAACAATTAATTTGAATTAATGGAAGTTGAAAAGGCCACCTTCAAAATATGTAGGTTACCATCCATATAGTTTTTAGAGGAAATTTATAACATAGAATACTGCATTAAAAAGAAATATCAAAAATTAGTAACAAAATTTTCCACCTTGGAAAACTAAAGTAAAATTAAGCCTAATATAAAAATAATAAAAGAAATTAGAGCTGAAACCAGTGTCATTTATAAATAATATAAAACAAGGTAAACTTTTTATTTTGAAAACAGTAATAAAATCCATAGACCACTAAGAAGGGAAGAAAAGTCACAGATAACCAACTTCAGAAGTCAGAGATGCCCCATCACCAGAGATTGCAGCATCACAAGAATAAATTCAAGTTGGGAAGAATCATACATCCACAGCTTAGAACTAAGAAATAAAAAACTCACTCAAAAGCTACAGATAATTGAAAATTTTTGATATGTCTAAGAATATAACTAATGACTAATAACGATCTAAAAGGTAACACCAGGTGTGTGCATTTTCCTGGTGGAATTCAACAAATATTGAAGTAAGGGACAGTGATCATGTTCTAAAGGAGCCAGAATCAACTCTCTGTAGTTTCTTCTCTGAAGTCAATACTACTAAAATTTTAAAATCAGGTAAAATGCATTTCATTATAATAAAAAAAATCTATAGAAAACATCTCTCATGAACATAGCCACATAACTCTACAGTTAAGCATGTGTACCCCCCTGCATCTCTGTCTGCACACAGTGCACAGTCCTAATGGGTTCAGTCTCGTTTTAAGTCTTTATCAGAAATGGGAAACTACTTACTCCTACTATATTCATTTATAGTTTCCTTTCCTAATGCATTTGCCGACAAAAATCAGAATCACTACTACACCTATATTTTTAAAATACTTTTTATGCATGAAAATGTTTTTACTTTTACATGATTATCTGTATACCAATCCTGCCATGGTAACAAGTTCTTGAATTCTATTATATAGTACTTTTGGTTATGGTAAAATAACCAAAATTAACAGCATCTCACTGGGTGGGTGGTGGCGCATGCCCTTAATCCCAGCACTCAGGAGGCAGAGCCAAGTGGATCTCTGTGAGTTTGAGGCCAGCCTGGTCTACAGAGCCAATTTCAGGATAGGCTCTGGTGTGGGAGGTCCTTCTGTCTATGTGTTGCTTTCATTGGTTAATGAATAAAGAAACTGCCTTGGCCTTTGGATAGGGCAGAACTTAGTTAGGCAGGGAAGACAGAACTGAATGCTGGGAGGAAGAAAGGTGAAGCAGGAGAAAGATCTATGGATCTGCCGCCAGAGATAGACATGGCGGACCTTTGCTGGTAGGCCACGACCTTGTGGTGATACACAAACTAATAGAAATGGTTAAATTAGTGTAAGAGTTACCCAATAAAAAGTTAGAGCTAATGGGCCAAGCAGTGTTTTAATTAATACAGTTTCTATGTGGTTATTCCAGGGCTAAGTTAGACGGGCAGTCAGGACGAGCAAGCGGACCTCCCCTCATGCAACAAGGCTCTAAAGCTATAGAAAAACCCTGTCTTGAAAAACCAAAAATAAATAAATAAAATGAAATAAAATAAAATAGCAGCATCTCAAACAAAGACACTGACTATTGCCTCATGGAAGTTAAAGTATTCACAACCATATTCACAGGTAAAGCCCTTCCCTACCTTTGAGAAATTAATTAATACTTTTTCAAAAGATTAGTAATTTAAAAAAATGGTCTAGGAAAATATGCCAATGCTGATACATATTGTTTGAGCTAAAGACCTAAGAAAAATAAACAACATATACTTGCTAAATTTCGCTCTCCCCCTTAATCACTACAGTAAGTCCATCCCAAGATAGATCTGTTAACTTTCCAAAGAGATCTACTATAAGGTATAAAAATAACCCAAAGCCTCCAATAAAAACCACAGCAAAGCTTTCTGTAGCTTCAGACTCTGTGCCCACATCTAAGGTATTCATTCACGGCACCAGGCCTTCTCTGTCCTCTCTTCTTTTATGCAGTAGTTTTCTTGGACTTTTTGTTGGATGTTGTACACAAGGTCAAATGATTATCCAGGTCATTCCTCTGCCCGGAAGTTTGGAGGATATCTACTCTCTCCTTTTCTGCTTCAGTGTTGACCTCTCATGCCTCCTGGCACCCAGATTCCTTGGCTTTCAGCTTTGGCTCCCTCGGGATGTCTGTATTCCGTCCTAAGCAGCTTTGACTAGCTTCAGCCTCCAGGTCTTATAACTGAGAAGCCTCTGACACCTGAGTCGCCAGCTTCTTGGCCAGCAGTTGGATCCTTTGCAGCTGAGCAACAACTCAGTGGGAAAGCTGAAAATACTTATTTTAATGTGGTAATGTTGCTGGAGAAGGTTGGGTGTATCTGAGCTCTTTTTTGTCTCATAGCTCTAAGAGAAAAAGGACAGACACAAACATAGCCAAAAGTGAGATGGACTTCTCAGCAAAATTGTATCACATTTCCAAACTTGTTAATAAGTCAGAAAACAATGGCAAGTTCATGGATTATATGCAGAAAAACTACTCAAAATAAAAATAACATAAATGCTGAACAGTGGTTGGTGCACGCCTTTAATCCCAGTAATCGGGAGGCAGAGGCAGGGGGATCTCTGTGAATTCAAGGCCAGCCTGATCTACAGAGTGTGTTACAGGACAGCCAGGACTGTTATACAGAGAAACCCTGTGTCTCAAAAAACAAAAGCAAAAAACAAAACAAACAAACAAAATCATAAAATGTAGGTGGAGGCTGCCTGTTCGTTCCCAGCCACCCAGACCTGAAATAATCACATAGAAACTGTGTTAATTACAACACTGCTTAACAAACAGCTTTAAGTGTATTTCTAGCTCACTTTTACATCTTAAATTAACTCATTTCTATTATTTTATGTTTTAACACGAGTCTCATGGTTTACCGGTAAGGATCCAGCAGGAGGGCATGTTTCTCCTCATGCAGCTACATGGTGTTTCTCAGACTCAGCCTACTTTCTCTATAGCTTGGTTAGGATTTCCCGCCTGGCTTTACTCTACTAAACCATTGGTTTAAACATGTTCTTAAATAACCAATAGTAATAAAACATATTCATAGCATACAGAGGGGAGTCCCACAGAAATAAAAGAAATTAAGAGATGCCTTGTATGTTAATTTCCAAATAAAATACAGGGCAGGGAAATCTCATCAAATGTGTTAACACTAGTGGTTATGGGTTTTTTATTACTTCTATTATTTCTACTTCTCATAATTTAAGTAGTTTTAGGGGAAAAGTTAAACTAATGGACAGATTATTAGGAAATAAGGAAACTGGGAAATGTAAAAGAATTATCTGATATAGGTGTTATAATTGGGGTCTTAAATGTCCCTCAGAGGAAGTATTAAGAAATACTAGAATATTAGCAGTTAGGGCATTGGGCCTTGAAGAAATTATTGGGATTCTGGTCATCCCCACCAGAAAAGGTAAGGAGATCTCTTGGTCTTCTCTCCACAGGTACAGCCCTCCCACGATGGAGCCCTCTTACCCATGGACTGAAACCCATGAATCTATGAACCTAGCAAGATTTTTCTTGGGTGTTTTGTCACAGTGACTGAAAGCTATCGATAATCGATAATGAGAAATGAATTGCTTTCTGTAGTTATATCTGATAATAAGGTTCATAGCCTTTGGAGTTGGATGGGAAATTTTGAATCATTTGGAGAAGTAGGCAGACTGCCTAACCTGCGAGTCTACTGGAGGACAGTACCAGAATGTTGGCAGGAATGTGGACAGAAGAGATCGAATGTTCAATTTTCTATAAAGGCAAATTGGAATGAAAAAAAAAACCAAGAGAATGCATTTTCTTGTTGATGTTTTCTTGTCTGCACTCATTTAGTCCTGTTGGGTCCTAATACATTTCTTCTTTCCATGGCTATAGTTAAGTCACAGAAAATGTTTTAGGATTTGTCTCCTGGTTTCTTTCAGAAAAATCATTAAGCTTATTCACTTTTAGAAATGATGGAAAAGCACTTGCCTTCAAAATCATTTGTTATGGGAGATAAGTTCAAACCAATTAATTCATCATCGTGTCTTACTGCTATTCCATCTAAGTTTCTCCAATTTCAAATGATTATAATTTGTTTTACTTCTGCCTTCATTTTTACATGTTCAAGCAGTGATTGCTTTTTCATCTCCTTGACAGTGATTAACCACTATTATTGAGTCATTGAATTATTTTTATCTTTCTTAAAATTCTCTGATCCTTATGTATTTCTCTTCTTCTCAAAATAACTTACAAACCACCAGCTGAATCTGAATCTTTGATATATGTATGTTTGGCATAATCCATGTTACCACAATAGTATGGCTTTCTCTGTTACTTATAAAAAATTTTTTAATACTTTTCATGCATGTGTGTGCATCCCTGCATGAGTGTGCATGTGTTTGTGTATGCATGTGAGTGAGTGTGTGTGTGTGTGAGAGAGAGAGAGAGTAAGTGTAAGTAAGTGTGTGTGTGCGTGCATGTGTGTGTGAATGCTGGTGTGGTGACCTATGTGGCAAGCATGGAAGTCAAAGACTGACGAAGAGACACCTTCTTCAATAACTTCTTATGAGACAGGGACTCTCCACTGTGCCACCTCAGCTATTCTGGCTGCCCTGGAATCTGCTTCCTGTGACCACTGTGCTGTCCTCATAGATGTTCCTGCATCCCCAGAAAGCACTCTGCTCATTGTCATCTGTCACCCTAGTCCTAGGTCTTTTTTCAAGTTTTGGAGTTGGCCAGGGTTTACATTATAAAATCACAAAGAGCAAAACACATGCCAAAATGTTAACCAATACACATGTCATAAATTTAGATACTGGATGTTCATACTCATCTTAGTTGAGGTTTCCATTGCTGTGAAAAGACACCATAACCATTACAACTCTTACAAAGGAAACATTTAACTGGGGTGGCTTATAGTTCCCACCATTTATTATCATAGTGGGAAGCATGGTGGCATGCAGGCAGGTATGGCACTGGAGAGGTAGCCATTCTACATCTGGATTGGCAGGCATCTGAAATAGAGAGAGACACTGGGACTGGCTTGAGCATCTGAGACCACAAAGGCCACCACCAGTGACTTCCTCCAACAAGACCACACCTTCTCATAGTGCCATTCCCTGCATCTGTGGTGACCATTTTTAGTCAAACCACCACAGTGGTGAAATATAATAAGTATTGGGATTGACTTTTTATCATCCTGCCACAATTTAAGACACTAGCGTACAACAATGTCTTAATGTACAAGGTGATGAATAGAAGTATAGCTTCACTTCTTATAAGACAGCCCACTGACTCTTCAGGTAATATAGCATATATCATTTCTTTAATACTATTTAATAATACTATTGTTGATTACTATTTAAACCACTGTTCTCCCCCATCTGTGTAAACAGGGGTTTTCTGGCTTTGGTTTGAGATTTAAAAGAAAGGAAGGAAGGAA
>LOEQ01005429.1:31741-51573 GCA_001685075.1 Bramus lutescens
CTGTGGGGTACTGGGCGGGACAGAAACCCCAACAAGCCGGCCCTCATGTTACAACTGTGTAGCTGAGGGTGCTCAAAACTGACAGTGCCGCTGTCTCTGTCCTCATCCTCCTGTCTCTGTACCTGTGTATGGTACTGGCATTGTAGGCACGTGCAGCCAGGCCTAGCTAATTAGAGCAAACTTTCAAAATAGAATTTTGAGAACTGGGGATGTAGCTCAGTGATTGTTTGCCCAGCACAGATAGCGCCCAGCATGGACCAGGTTCTGACTAAGAGATGAGGAGACTGGCAGCCATAGAAACCTGGCTAGAACTTTCCACTGTGCTCATCTCTGGAGTGGGATGTGAGTGGGCAATGTGATACCATCTATTTTTAGTTTTGGGGTTTTTGTAACAGATGCCCTGGTACCCTGCATCATATCCTTAATTCCCCACCAATATCAACCAAAACTCAGATGCTTGTCGTCTGAGTCTTACCAGAGCCTCGGGTTTTCCCCCCCCTCAGAACTGTTAGGTTCACCAGGAGAAGGGAGAATGTTGACTCCCCCCCGCCCCCCAGTCTTCAGCCAGCAGCAATACCCAAATATGGTGCCTCCTAGGCCTCCCTCCCAGCAATCAGTTGGATTATGGATACCTTTACTCCCTCACTCCCTTCTTTGGGATACCTCCAGTTTTTAACTTGCTAAAACTGTTGATTCAGTTATTGTCAGTAGAGTGGACTTTACAGGTTTTATGTAAACAAATGCCTCCCCTAATTATACTAATTTTTTCGCAAATGTCTCTGTCAGTAATAGTACCTGTCCTAGTTATAGGGTTTCTATTCCTATGATGAAACACCATGACCCAAATCAAGTTGGGGAAGAAAGGGTTTATTTGGCTTATACTTCTGTATCACTGTTCCACAGTGAAGGATGTCGGAACAGGAGCTCAAACAGGGTAGGATCCTGAAGGCAAGAGCTGATGCAGGGGCCGTGGAAGGGTGCTGCTTATTGGCTTGCTCAGCATGCTTTCTTAGAGAACCCAGGACCACCAGCCCAGGGATGGCCCCGCCCACAATGGACTGTGCCCTTTCCCATCGATCACTAAAGAAAATGCCCTAGAGACTCGCTGCACACAGCATTCTGCAGGCATTTTCTCAATTGAGGTGCTCTCCTCTTAGCATGTGTCAAGTTGACATGAAACTAGGCAGCACAGCACACAGCACCTAAAATACTGTGAGTGTACAGGGAGGCAAAGCAAACATTGCGCATTGCAAAACAGCACACACATTGCTAAAGCACAAATGTATTCACAGGTATTCTGTAATAAAATCATTATGTGATAATTTATTACCCCCCCACACCCAACTTGCCATTGCTTTCAGTTCACTTACAGGAAAATATGAAAACCCAGCACGTAGTTGGCACAAAGAGAGAGCACTCAATATGACTGTTATTTATTTATATATCATCTTGTTCTTGAAGAATTCTGCGTCATTCTTTTGGGAAGACCAAATTATAGCACATGACAGAAAGCTATTAAATGCTGTGGTGCAGAAAGGGGAAGCGCTCTACAGACGTTTAGGCTGTGAGCTGTCAGAGAACAATCAGAAGGCCCTTGTTAGGATCTACTGCAGGATAGAGATGGCTCCGTGTGGAGAGGTGCTTGCCTCCAAACCTGGATTCCTGAATCTCATCCCTGGAGTTCACGTGGTGAAGAACCAACTTCTGCCATTTGTCCTCTGACTTCTTCATATGTGCTATATGGCATTCACTTGTGCTTATATAGAAATAAATGTAGCTGAGTGGTGGTGGCGCACGCCTTTAACACCAGCACCTGGGAGGNATCTCTGCAAGTTCGAGGCCAGCCTGTTCTACAAGAGCTAGTTCCAGGACAGCTAGGGCTGTGACACGGAAACCCTGTCTCGATAAACCAATAAATAAATAAGATAAATGAAATAAATATATATAAATGTAAAAAAAACTTTAAAAGTCACTTTATATGCCAAAATTGAGCGTTTACATTTCCATAGTTAGGCAGCTGAGGCTGGGCTAGAGGACCGAAGGGGGTGGGAATGGAAGGTAAAGAATAGCATGCACACTTGACGGGCAGCGCTGACAGCTGACGGTGGGTAAAGGCTCAGAAAACCATGTGAAGGACTGTACTTTGTTGCCCCCAGGATGCGTGTCTTAAGCAATAATCTCCACTAGAATGGATCTCCCCATGCGTAGGTCTGCAAGTGTGGCCTCGCTCCCACAAACCTGTGACTGAAGATCCTTATTTTGGTTGGTAGGATTTTTCCAGAAGACCAGACATTTCTAGAAAACACTTTCCTCAGCCCCAGGGAGTCTGTGTGGCAAGGGCTAGGGTGTGTGCCACTGGACTGTCTAGTATTTCAACCTTCAGCTCACACCTCTCCTCAGACTCACAGAGGGGGTGCCTTGCCCGGGTGCGCAGAGACCAGGACACAGGCCAGTGTCTAGGAATTATCTTTGTCTCACTTTTGAAATGCCTTCATCCTTGCCCTCTGGCCAGGAAAGAAAGAAAGGCACTATGACTTTTGTTTGTCTGAACTAGTTCAAACTTTTTTTAGAATTAGTAAGGAATATGGACTCTATGCTTTATTTAAGATAGCTACAGGAGATTTAACATTTAGATTTGACATTTGGCCAAAGGGCCAATAAAGATGGATAGTTCATATGACTAGATTTTTAGAAAGCCTAGACTAGAATATAGCACAGCACAGACAAGTAAGAAGTTGTAGGCAGCAGAATAGCCAACACTGTGGAAATGGTTAAAGAAATGATAGTTATTTTTACATGCAGCCGATAAAATGATAGTTGTGATGACCTGGAAAGATCATGATTAAAAATATACTGGGGGCTGACAGTAGTGCCTTTAATCCCAGCTCTCTGGGAAGCGGGCAGATCTTTTGTGAGTTTCAGGACGCCCAGGATTACATACTGAGCCATGATCCCAAACAAACAAAAATCAACAAACAGCAATCTACTAGGATTGGGCGTAGTATGCATGCTGGTTTTCCCAGCATTGAAGGAAGCTGAGGCAGGAGAATCACAAGTTTGGAACCAGCATGGGCTATGTGATGAGACACTAGTTATGGGGGATAAGATGGGCTGGGGGGGGAGGGCTGGGGTTTGTCACTCAGCTGGTAGAGTACTTGCTTAGCATCTACAAAGTCCTGGGCTCAATCCCCAGTGTCAAGTGTAATCTTGGGATTATGGAGGCAGGAGGATGAGAAAGTCATGGACCAGGGTGGCCTACGTGAAACCCTAACTCCTAAAAACAAGACAGAATGAACAATCTAGGAGGTCAAAGTTCTTTAGTTCTTCCTACCTCTGTGCCAAAGTGTGATAAGATAGCAGTTTCAGTAAATTCAGCTTATTTAAAGGAGCCATTCACATTAACTAGTAGCCCCAACAAACTGAAATGCGACTTTTGGTAAAGACTATATTGAAAAACAAATTTCTCTTGCTAGAAGCTACACTAAGTCGATTTTGTTCTCTCCTGTTCCAGGGCATCTGTTATGCACCTTAAGCCATACTGGAAACTCCAGAAAAGAGCACCCTCTCCATGTCAGCAAGGACCCCCTGAGAAGAGCTGCGAGCCACCAAAACGCTGTCAGTGATGAGAAAGACAAAGCTAACTACATGAAACCAGCTGTCTTTCCTTCAGCCTCCCCTGTCAAAGCAACATCTAGAAAACCTTTTGGGATCCTTTCTCCAAATGTTCTGTGCAGTATGAGTGGGAAGAATCCTGTGGAGAACAGCTTGAATGTGAAAGCCAAAAAGAATGTGCCGTCTGCAACAGTACACCAGAGTGAAGAAGAGGGGCTGCCTGGGAGCTGGGCTATTGTCAAACCTGGAAACACAAAGGAGAAAATTGCATTCTTTGCAGCCCACCAGTGTAGCAATAGGATAGGATCTATGAAAATAAAAAGCTCCTGGGATATTAATGGGAGAGCCACTAAAAGAAGGAAGAAATCAGGAGATCTTAAGAAAGCCAAAGTGCAGTTAGAAAGGATGAGAGAAATCAACAGCCAGTGCTGCCAGCCTGAGCCATTTGCATGTGGCATCGAGCACTGCTCTGTGCATTGTGTGGGTGACAGTGGGGATGGTGTCTACAGTGGGAGGCCTCTGTCAGTGATACAGATGGTTGCCTTCCTTGAGCAGAGAGCTAGTGCTCTGCTAGCTAGCTGTGCAAAGAACTGCACAAATTCGCCTGCCATTGTGAAGATTACTGGCCAGTCCCGAGGTTTGCCTCCTGCACCTGAGCCCTTCTCTGCTCCGGGAACTTGTGAAGAACCCATGGAAAAAGGAAATCCTGAGGCTGGCAGATCACAGAGCGAGCCAGTCCGTGTCCTTGACATGGTAGCCAGGCTGGAGTCTGAGTGCCTGAAGCACCAGGGCCAGAGGGAACCTGGGACCCTGTCACGGAATAACAGCTTCCGTCGAAATGTAGGCAGAGTGCTGCTCACTAACGGTGCTCAGGCCAATGACAAGAATGACAAAAGCACCACAGACGCACCTGACACCCAGGCTCACCCCATGCAATTGGTGTCTGTGGGTGAAGGACCCTCCACAGCTGACCACTGTTCTGTGGGTGACCAGGCCTGGGATGGTATGTCTCAGGGCTGTCCTTCATTGCCAGCAGTTGTGAGCTTCCAGACGGACAGTACAGAGTTAGAACCAGGTCAGCAAACAGCTGTGAGAAACTACAACCGGCATGACATAGAAATGACAGACGCACTTGATGAGCCATCCTTTTCTTCTCACACCTGCCTCCAAGCCGCTGAGGTGCCCTCAGATGCCATCTGCTGTATGAGCCGAGCCCTGGGACCACTCACGAAGCCCAGTCCTGCCCAGAGAAAGGAAGCTGTGTGCATCAGCATCACTGTGTGCACAGTGGAGACAGCCCAGCCTTCTTTAGACGTCCGTGAAGAGCCTCTCCCTGGGATGCTGTTTTTCCTGTCACCTGGACGGGACCAGCCAGAATGCTCCCAGTTGAAAGAACACACAGCACAAGAGGCTTCAGAGGCCAGTAACCCTCAAGATGCTGCTGAGGGCAACAGCGTATGTGAAGAGAAGGATGTTTCTGTGGAGCCATTTGTCCTAGCAGCCTCTGAGGGGGAAAGTACATTTCCAGTGCTAGAGGCATCCAGTTGGAAGAAGCAGGTGTCTCAGGACTTCCTGGAGACCAGGTTTAAAATCCAGCAGCTTCTGGAACCACAGCAGTACATGGTATGCCTGCCTCACCACATCATGGTGAAAATCTTCAGGCTACTCCCTACCAGGAGTCTAGCAGTTCTTAAATGTACCTGCCGCTATTTCAAGTTCATCATCGAATACTACAACATCAGGCCAGCAGATTCTCGGTGGGTTCGAGACCCACGCTATAGAGAAGACCCTTGCAAACAGTGCAAGAAAAAGTATGTGAAAGGGGATGTGTCCCTGTGCCGGTGGCACCCCAAACCTTACTGCCAGGCACTGCCTTACGGACCTGGATACTGGATGTGCTGCCACCGCTCTCAGAAGGCCTTTCCTGGCTGTAAGCTGGGCCTTCATGACAATCACTGGTTACCTGCCTGCCACAGCTTTAACCGGGCAATCCATAAGAAACCAAGAGGAAGCGAAACGGAAGAGGAGTGCTGAAGTCCATGTGAGAGGCAATGGGACTGTGAAGCACCTGGATCAGCCCCGAGGCGTGCGACCTCATCCTCACCCTTTAAGAGGCTCTGCTCAGATCAGACTGCTGTGGCTCAGGCAGTTTTTAACTCTGAATTTACCAACATACATGAGAGTCTTTCCATGGTTTTGTATAGGAGTGCCTCACATTAACCCTTTCAGCTGTGCAGAACTGCCTGTTTTCCTCCACCAAGGACATTCCAAGGTCACCAAGCAGTCTGCACAAGGGTCCTGATGTGTTCCAGTACTGACTGTATTTGAAATGAGTGGAGAAGAAAGCAAACCTCTGAGAATTCTGCCTAACACCGAAAACTGGGCACCTTCCCTTCTACCTTGTATGCTTGATCCTGTGAGAATGACGCCTGCGGATGGAGTTTGTGCCCTGTGCTGTTTACAGTGTATATATGGTTGTGTTTGCATGGGGCTGTGGAAGTGCACATTAAACCTGAGCGCCTTTACCTGGAGATGAGTGCTTTGGCCTGTCTGTAAATGACATGATTAAAATCCAATATTGTATATTATGGACAGTTGACCACAGAATAAGACAGTGTAATATAATAGTCAGATCAAAACATTGTCCATCCTCTTGTCTAGTTTCAAATTTTTTCTTGAAACTTCAATAACAATGCACACTTTAAATGGGGCCTGAGTTTACAGAGATTTGGGGGAGGGGTAAGATACAATCTCTTTAGATTTTATGTGTGAATGTGGGTGGTGTTGGACCCTCTGAAACTGCCAAACCTGGGTCCTCTGCAAGAGCAACAAAGTTCTTTTAACTGCCGAGGCATTGCAGGCCAAAGATTTATTTTGTGTGTGCCTGTGCTTGCTTTGAGTGCAAGCACCCTCAGAGGACAGAGGTGGCAGGCCCTCCACCGTGGAGCTTGACTCACGGGCAGTGTGAGTCACCCAACGAACCAAATCCACTTCTGCCGAAGTCATCTCTCCAGCTCTGGAATGGGAGGTTTTTAAAGGTTCTTAGGAATTGAGTTGTAATTTAAAAAACAAACTTTGATGTATGCTTCCTAGGTGCCTGAGGAGGCCAAGAGAGGGCATCAGACCCAAGAACTGGAGTTAGAGTTTTGAGCCCTTGTGCAGTTGCTAGGAATCAAATCCGGGTCCTCTGGAAGACCTAACTGGTGCAATCTATCCAGCCCCGTTAAGGACCTTCTAAAGTTTTGTTTTGAAGCCATTTGTGGTGGCTTATGCCAGAAATCGCAGAACTCTGGGGACAAGGCAAGCATTGCTGAGCTTGAAGCATCCCTGGGTTAAAAATTTCAAGCATACCCCCCAAAAAAATTATTCAAAGGGAGATATCACCAAAAGTTGGTGCTGTAAAAAAAAAAATCCAGAAGCTGGGTCGGTCTGAAATCAAGCACACGCACAGGTACGCACGCCCACACACAATCACATGCGTGCGTGCGTGCACACACACACACACACCCCTTGTTATTGTAGTTGTAAGCAGGGAGGACAGATGACAAATGTGGGCGAGCAATGGGAAGAGTAGTGGTTCCCTTTTTTTCATATTTATATAACCCATGACGTCATCGGGGACCATAGTATACACGGGAATCGAACTCGAGACCTCGGCCATAGCAGTCAGCTCTCTTAACTCTGAGCCACCTAGGCGGCTGTTAGTGGTTCCCTTTTAAGGAGGATACAAACTTGGCCAGGACTCGCAGAGAGCAGAGGTCAGGACGACAGGTAGAGCTGGCTTGACCTATGTTGAGCAAAGTGGCTTCCAAACTGGAATTTAGTTGTTTTGAGTTTTGATTTTTAAGTGTGTGTGTGTACATACATGAGTAAGCCAGGTGTCAGATCCCCTGAACATGGGATTACAAGTTATGATGTGAGTGTTGGGAGCCAAACTTGGGTTTGTGGCTCCTAACTGCTGAACCATCTCTCTGGTTTGGGTTTTCTTTTATTCTTAACCATAACTGCTGAGGGCAGGCTGAAACTGCAAAGTGACCACGCCAGGGAGGCCACCCCTGACAAACGGGCATGCTGTGCTGGCCTGCAGACTCAGGCTGAGAACAGCTCGTCTTCAAGACATCTGCTGTTGATTTGTGCAGACTGGCAATCAGCATCCAGTAAGTTTGTGTTGTCTAATCCCTCCTAATGTGAGATTAAAGGAGAAACTCACAGAACGGAAACAGTGTGGCATACCTCATGCACTGCGTTCAACTGTTGCTGGCCATGGTTCTCCCCATGGATGCACAGGATAAATAACTGGGTTTTCATGAGTCAGCATTCCTGACATGGTTATCACATGCTAGACAGCTGTGTGGGGCTGAGCTAACTGAGCCGGGGCACAGGATGGCCCCATGCCACTTGGCATTGCCTCAGAAATAGATGGCCCAATTTGACCTGTGGCAGGACAGGGTTCCTGGTGCTGAATAGAGGCTTTGCTGGTTGTATCAGAAAGCACCCATGCTGGTCCCTACTGCCAGAATGTAATGCTGCTTTTTGAGAAAGACTGTGTGGCCCCCTAGTGTCGAATGCAGAAATAGCCCACTTTGATTTGGGTTTTAAGATTTTACAAGATGTTTTTGTCTGCATGTATGTGTGCCGCATGCATGCAGTCCTGTGGAAGCCAAAAGAGGGCATCATGCCCCTAAAATTGGAGTTGCAGTTGAGTTCTGTCTGTAGGTTCTGGGAACTGAACCATAGTGCTCTGGAAGAGCCGCCAGTGTTAAGCACATCTCTGAAGCCCCCGGGAGAACGTGATGCTTCCTGTATTGCTAAAGGACCCTCTCCTCCCCTAGCAGCCAAAGAACACCTGCAATTTCAGCTCCTCCATCCTTGCCTACTCGTGCTTCTCCCACCTCATTTCAAGTCCATCCTTGGCTACATAGCAAGACCCTCCCAACAAAACCCCAGAACATAATGCACTTGTTGATGTCTGTCCTGCACACTGACAGCTCCACTCCAGCATCTGCTGGAACGCAGTCCTATTTCCTTTTCTGGTGCCTCTCAGGTGCCCAAACACAATCCTCTGTATCACTGTGTGGAGTTCCATAGACCCATGGGGCAGCTAGTTTGAGCTATCTTCATTGCCTCGTGGTACACACTTCATGTTTGCAACTGTGTTTGATCAGCAAGCTCTCTATAGTTGAGCCAAAATCCCAACCCTTTTCACCTTTTTTTTTGAGATATGATCTTAGATAGCCCAGGCTATCCTCACACTTATGATCTGCCTGCCTCAGCCTTCTGGGTACCTGGGATTACAGGCATTTACCACCAGACCTGGCTTCCTAGTGCCAACTCAATGTGACAGGTGCAGGCATGTTTGGATGGCACTGACTCCCTGAAGAGAATTTTAAGATCTTTGCCTCTGGACAGAGCTGATCCCAGGGGACCATACTTGTCTAGAGAAGTTCCTACAGGAGCTGTGGCTATTTTGTTCTGAACCCAATGACAGATGCTTGCTATACACTACGGTGGCTGTGGGTAGGTACTTATGGCCTGGCACTGGGGGTTCCCTTAGGCTCTGTCTACTCACTTTGGTCACGTGACTTTCAGTGCCTCTTAGCCTTCCGGACAGTTTTCACAGGACTACCAGCTCTTTGCCACATCAGTTTTTGCCATTTCTTTGCTAAGCAGACAGTTTGTCTTCCTTCGCCCACTAACTGCATCACCTATACCATAATCATCTGACACTAAGCCCTTCTTCACACTGAACAGTGCCAGTAGTGAATGGATGTGACCCATTGCACATCAGGTACTAAGTCCTGCATTGTATGTTGTGCACACAGTAGAATCCTATCGTCTGTTTCCTTTGGGTTCAAATGGGCTAGTGTTAGAAGTGTGGGGAGTCCACCACCCCTCCTGACATGCACACTACTCCCAACTTTATGGACATTTATGGCCAGAGCTGATGTTTGCAAAGCCTCGTGGAAAGAGCAAACAGTTTTGGCACCTTTGGGTGCCCCACATCTATCTGTGCCTAGCTGTTGAAGCAGAACCTCATTGGAGCAGCACCCCACTCTGGGTGGCTGAACTTGCTACCTGAGGGAAGTCACTAGACTTAGCAGCTGAGAACAGAACTGGAATGGAGCAGAGGTAGCACCCCTTCTACAGGAAAGAGAAAACCTACTTACAGCAGTGAGGGTTGGCAAGATGGTTCATCTGGTAAAGGCGATTGCTGTGCGAGCCTGGCAGCCACTTAGGGGACAGAGAATGGACTCCATAAAGCTGTCTTCTTACCTCTCCATGTTTGTAGCACACATGCCCCCTCTAGTAAGAACTGTAATTTTTTAAAAAGCCAATGAAACATTTTTCACCTTTTCCTAAGGCCCCTCAGTAGAGAAGTGAGTTTCCAAAGGTATCTGTTTTAGAGGGTCTTTGTTTTCCACTGGTACTGGGAGTCCAACTCAGAGCCAGGCTAGGTAGCTGGGTCACCATTAAGCTGCAACCCTGCCCTTTAAAGGTTGGTTTGTTGCATTTGAATTTTGAGATGGATTCCAAGTTGCTCAGGCTGACCTGAACTTGTTTTGCCGCAGCCTTTTCAGGGCTGGATGAGTCACCATGCCTGCTCCCTCTTCATTTGGGACAGGGTTTTTCTGTGTAGTCCTGGCTGTCCTGGAACTCATTCTGTAGACCAGGCTGGCCTCACAGAGATCTACCAGCCTCTGCTTCCAGAGTGCTGGGACTAAAATTGTGTACCACCACGGTCCAGTCCTGACTTCTGGCAGAGTCTCATGGAACACGGAATACTCCTGTCTACTAGGTACTGACATTACAGGGATGTGCCATCATACCTATACACATCAAACTATATTTTAGGGTGGGTTTGCAGAAATCAAAACAAGGCCCTTGAACATTTCCACTTTGAAATGATAAGTACATGGGAACTAGGTTCTCAAATGAGCACTGAGGGGAAGTAGCATATGGCCAAATTTACTCTTGAAAATGTGCCTACCACTTAGTCAAAGGCAGCTATTACCAGTACATAGCATGTCATGTCAGCCAGGTAAGGCTAGCTGATGCGGCTGTGGTGAGCAGTATGCAGACACAGGACTCAGGAAGTAGCAACAGCACGGGTGTACAATCTGCTGTGCCTTTCAGTGACCTCCCTCTTCCTCTTCTGCACACACTGAACCACAAAATCAAAGCACCGAGTCTATGACCTGACAATGGGCTCCATCATGGAGTATGCTCATTTTTTAAAATCAGTGGCCCGATCGATACAATCAGAAAAATGGAAAGTTGCATTTAATCCAATTTGTCCCTGTTACATTGTGATATCACATGACCCGTCTGCATAGCTGTGCTTGGTAGGAGTAAAGCCAAGCTTGGCTTGCCCAACCTTTCTTATTCTGGGACAAAGCTACTGGTCTTCGCTCTGTCCTTCATCTCCAGTCGAGTGGCTGCAAGGAGTATAGTCGCTGGCTCACTTTGGTCTTATTTTCCCTCCCAAACAGACAGGAGGCTGGCTGTCCCGGGGTTCAAACCGGGACCTGTGGCATGACCTTTTCCATGGCCAGCAGTCTTGGCCCTGGCCTTCTTGAACCTGCTCAGCAGATTCTGAAGAACAAATGACTACAGTGAACATGAGCAAGTTCATGTGTTTATTTATAAAGGTGTGGGCATAGGAGTGTGCCATCCCCAATAATTGCCAAGCCCAGGGCAAAGACAGAAAACCCACCTTCATCCCATCCTCCACTACCTCTGCCCCCTTTCTGTCCCCTGCATGGAGGCACACACACCTTCACACTCGTCAGGGCTTGTTGAGACTCACTAGTAGCATTGGCTATCCTGGGAACTTACTATGTAGACCTGATGTCTTAGGGTTTCTATTGTGGTGAAGAGACACCATGACTACAGGAACTCTTATAAAGGAAAAAACATCTAATTAGTGTGGCTTACATTTTCAGAGGTGCAGTCCATTACCATCATGGTGTGACATAGTGACATGCAGACAGATGGCGCTGGAGAAGTGGCTGCGTGTCCTACAGCTTGGTTTGTAGGCAACTGGAAATGGTCTGTCTCAATGGAAGTAGCTTGAGCATATGAGATCTCAAAGCCAACCTCCATAGTAACACACTTCCTCTAACATGGCCACACCTCCTAATTGTGGCACTCCCTTTGGGGATCATTTTCTTAAAGCCATCACACCAGGCTAACTTCCAACTCAAGAAACACCTACCTCTGCCTCCCACCTAACCAAACACTTAAAGGCTCTTCTCTCTGTGGATAACAAAGCTCAAGGCTCACCCTTAAACTATAGAATCAACTTCTGGAAGTGGGAGTCCAAGGTGGCAGCTTCGTGTATAGTGAGGTCTGAGGGCTCATAGGCCTGGGAAGGAATGGAAGAAATAGATGGGATGAAACAGGAAGGCATCAAAAGTTGATGCAGCCCACTGTTTCCTGGCCACTGAGCAGGAAGTAGTGAACCTGGAGGGGCAATGGGAGATAACCCAAGAAAGCCTGTGTGGAATACACGAAGCAAGAATGCAGTCACTGTGTCAGAGAGACGTTCCCCATGTACAGCCCCTTAAAGGCTGCTTCAGAATATCCTCCTCTATGCTTGGAAGAAACCTATTGCCTAAGTCTTCAGGCTCTTCCAGAGGCCCTTAGTACTCAGGTATTCCAATTTCAGATTGATTAATTAATTAGTGATACCATGAGCAAAGTTCTATTATTGATGGTGGCTCTTGGGAAGCAGAATCTCTGAGTTCAAGGCCAGCCTGGTCTACAGAGTTCTATGACAGCAAGGGTAGCTATATAGAGAACCCTGTCTTGAAAAAAAATTCTATTATTTCCCCTTGACAGTGTAGCTCTACTCCAATGATCTTAGTACAAAGAGGTGTAGAAAGGTTATGATTTAACGGGAACGAAGGAGTGCCCAGATGCAGAATTTCTAGCAAGTTCCCAAGCCGATACTGATTTTTGCAGTTATAGGCTCATACCAGTAGAAAGCAAGGAATGTTGGAGCAAGCCTCTTGGGCATGCCCAGTGCAGCGGAAGCTCGCAGCTCTTAGGGCCATCAAGGAGACAGAGTTCCCTGATGCCATCAGTGGTACCACCCACAGACAGCTTATTTCCCTGTCAATACTAGACCTCCTGCTCGGCTGCTGCTCAGATCATCTGCCTGTCACTGCTGCGGCCTTCTGGCTACTGCTGCCAAACCATCTAGCAATTATCCAAACTGAGAGCTATGCAGGTATTTGTTTATACCCTCAGAAATGTCTTCAGAATTTTTAAAGTTAGGAAAATGCACTACTAAACAAGTGTAAAGTATTTCCCTCAACATCTGAGTGGCTTTGGAAGTCAATAAATGCTAAAACACATACTCAAAGGTGAGGGGTATAGGATGATGTGGGTTCTGGGGTATCCAAGAATCAGAGCCTTCACCCAAGAGCTCTCTCTCAACTGGCCCGCCCATTCTCACCACTGACCTTGAACCTCCAATCAGTTTCTTAGCTTTTGAAAAAAGATTTCTAGCTTGGGCATGGTAACAAGATGCCTTTAGTCCCAGGACTCACGAGGCAGGGGCAAGTGGATCTCTGTGAGTTTGACATTAGCCTGGACAACAGAACAAGTTTCAGGCCAGCCAGAGCTTCATAGTTAGACTCTGTCTCAAAAAAGAAAAAAACCTGTTAAGACTTATTTGTGTGTATGAATGCTTTGCCTGCATATATGTATTTACAACACATGCATCCCATGAAACCCAGAAAGCGTTGGGTGCCCTGGAACAACCGTGTGGGTGCTGGGAATTGAATCAAGGTCCTCTGCAAGAGCAGCCAGCACTCTTAACCTCTAAGGCATCTCTCCAGCCTCAATCTCTTGCATTTTAAGTACATTAGTTTCCATCAGACCCCCTCTTACATCCCAGTCCCTTGTATTCGCAGCCAAGTCTGTAGCCCTGAGTCTAACCCCTGGACACAGGAGAGTGAGAAGACTCACACGAGTTCTCATTTGGCATCCACACGTGTATGCGCACAAAATAATTTTTAAAATTAAGTTTTCCACCCTGGTGGTTTGGGGTGTTTACAAAAATTTCACTTCATCTATTTAACTCTATGAGTAAGAACCCCCTTTTCAGGCTCTTTTCTCACCAGATGTTTGAATGGAGGTGATGGCTTCACAGCTGAGGTGCTTAGATGTCACGCCCAAGCCTAGGCTCAAGCATCCTGTCACACTTTACAGAAGCGCTTCCACCTACTAGAAGTTCCCTTTCTTGCCCATCTGCCTCACTTCCTGCATCAGACAAAGGTAACTGTGGATGAGAAACCTCCCCTTTCCTTTGTACACTACGCAGAAACTTGCTGGCTGCTACCTATGAAAATGGAAGGGCAGGAACTCTGAAGCCCAAACTCTCTTGAAGAACCTCCCGTCCCAGGCAAACAATGAACGGGCATGAGAACGCCTTCAATGTCCTTCCTGAGGGCCCAAAACTGTTCAGTCCAGTCACTCATACCCTCCACTTGTCAACACTACCAGGAAGCTGAAGTGCCCATCTGAGAGTAATTACAAAAAGGAATTCCCAAAGCTAGCAGACTCCTCTTGACTTGAGCAAGCCCTCTGACATTTTCTCTGTTGACCTGAAGAGTGAGCAGGTTCCATGTGAGCATCTCAGAGGCCCACTTCTTTCCCAGGTCAAGCCTCAAGGTTATGGCTATCAAAGAAAAACATGTCTTTTAGAGAATGAAATGTAACTGATAAACTCTTGTTTGCCAAAGATAGGCCATCATTATTAAAGGAGCCATAACTGGTGACTTTAAAAACAAATTTCTTACCTAGCAAAATAATCTTTCACAGTTACTCTTTTTAATTTCTCTGAAGCACTCAGGTTAACCTGAGTGTAGTGGCAGAAATGAACAGTAACCAGGAAAAGGCACACACAGCAAAGTACTGTTAAAAGATTTATTGCAGTAATACAATAAAAGCTTAGAAAACGTCTGTGTGACTCACCCTGATGTGGAAGTCTCAGGTGCAGGGAGGGGGCTCCGACACTGCAACCCTTCCCCAAAGCACACCCGACTCCTCACCCACGGCGTCCACCATACCATGGGGACTGACTGTCTCTCCATTAAGTTACACTCTTGGTTCTATTCACTTACATAAAAATGCCTTTTATAAGACCATTTAAAGCAGCCTGCGTGATGCCTCTGAGTTTCTATCAGTATTACCTTGTTTCAATAAATCATTTTAAAATGGAAAACATGGCCAACTTCTATGGCTTTTGATTTACAAAAATACCAGCTTCATTGTTTCTGAAAGCTGTTTACAGATGGTCCTGGCACCTACATGAAAGGTTTTAATGAGCAGCAAAGAGTATGGGGAAACAGTGGTTGAAATGTGTATTTAAGAATATTTACAACAGGTGGATCCAGTGCAAAATCATGAACCTCGAGTATTTCAGCAGCCTAGGCGGTCATCGACTGTGACATAAAGTGACAGAAGTGCCTCTACTTTACACTAAGACCAAATACCCATCAGGCCTCACTCCCGCATCCGTTCTAACTGCTGTGGGCACGAGTCTGTGACGTCTGCACTCTCTGTGCGGCTCAAGCTCATGAGTCCTTCTCCAGTTGGTATCTGCTCATTCCACCAGACTCTGCCTACAGATTCTAGAAGGAGATGGCAAAATGCAAGTCCTACAGTGATGATGCTGAGCATGGAACAGACGTCAGTCAATGACGCCTGCAGGAGGGAAGCAGTCTCTTCCCCAGATGAAGTATCTAGAGCGGGACCATGGGCTCCTTCCTTCCTACAGGTCTACAACAGCAAATGCTCACTAGCACCTCAGTCTGCAAAGTAACAACTATAACGACATGAACAGAAGCCAGAGCGCGGCAAACTGCTGAAGGACTTGCCTGAGGTGCCACACCAGTTCAGTTGGGAAGGTATGGCACTGCCGCAAGGGAGGGGCGGTTTCCAAAAGATTTCTGTGGTCTGTTACATAGGACTTCTTTTTTGAAGTTATTAAAAATAAAAAAGAACTATTTCCAAGTTTTACTATAATGCCTCTTATAATTTTCAGTAAGATTGTCATTAAAATGGTCTCTTGGAGGAAATTCCTTGAGCACTTCCTGGGACAGCTGCACAGTGCTCTGCAATTGCGGCCTCTGGAGCCACGGGGACCCCAAGGACAAGCAGGGGGTTCCCCGGAACACCTGCTACTGGTTAGGCCCCCTCTAAGAAACTGCAGCAAGAGAATGAGCACTTAATCAAGTGTTCAAGCTGCCCAGGCAGCGTTTAGCTCATACAGGGATGGTAGTGAAAAGTCCACTTTAAATGCGTGTAGCACAGACATCGCCAATGACTTAAACAAGAGCACAAGAAAACTGTCCCAATATCTCTAAACTTTGCAGCTAGGACTCCCCACTCGTGGAAGAAAGACCGTGGTTTCTTTGGTGTGTGGCAGAGAATCAGGAATGTGATGCATGACGACAACGAGAGCAGAGAGTCCCCACATGCCCTCCAGGTGCCCACCACCACCCAGATGCCAGCCTCCCCCAGAAGACCAAAGATGCGGCTGGCAGTCTCTCAAAAGATGACAGAAAAAACAAACTCAGCTTTTGTCTTTCATCCCTCACTACCAAGAAACACTTCCTTGTGACCTGACAAAGTCTAGAACTTACGTCAGGAAGACTCTAGGCATCCCAGACAGCAGCATGCTGTGGGGTCTAAGGTCTAGGACCGGGGCTGAGGAGGCCCTGAGCATGGTCCCCATCACAGACCACCTGAGAGGCACATGTGCTTGTCCTCACACTAGGTTAGCCCTCTGGTAACTACACACACAAGGTTATTAGAGTGGAAGAGATCTCGCGTGTTCTGGTGGACACTCATTAGCGGTGTCCGGTATAAGCTTTGAACCAGGAGGTTACCGAGGCTGCAGCGGAAGAGATCATCCCACCCGCACTGCTGCTGGCAGTGGGTGGGGAGGCCTGGGTACTCTGGCTCTGGGAAACTTCCACTGGCTGGGAAGGGATGTCACAGAATCGGGGGCTCGGCAGGTTCTCCCAGTCTGTGCCCAGGTCAGTCTCCTCATCGCTTACACGCTCGTCTCCACTCACATCTGAGTCTCCAGCAACTCCAGGGTCCACAAATTCCATAGACTCCTCAAGGTCTGCTCGCACTTCAAAGGGTCCTGACCTGTGTGCACACAGAGGGGCTGCATAAGCACCATTCTCCCACCCCAAGATCATGTGAGCTGGGCATTACTTACCGGGTATGGAGAAGAGAGAGACCCACCCTGCTGCACTCCTTTATTCTGAGAGACAGAGCGACCACAGGGGAGCAGGCGCAGTACAATGTCCAGGAATGACTCTCTGCTCCTGGTTTTCTTTTAGAACGTGGGCACACCAGGCAAGCTGGTCCACAAGCTTCTGGGTGGTTCTCCTGTCTGGACCTCCCGTCACACAGAGTACAGATGTGTGTCACCTCATCCAGCTGACTTTCTTCATGGGTTCACGGCTTGTACAGCAAGCACTTCAACTACTTGAGTGAACCATCCCCTAGCCCCATATCTTTACTCTTCATTGAGGATGAGTTTTTTAATTGAATAATTTCTTCCAGGCAAACAATTTGCATCTTCTGTCTACCTTTATACTAGGTTGCTTTCCCCTTGCTGATTAAAAGACTGACCTCTTCTAGATTTTGATTTGCGCTCTAGCATAGACGTTACAAACCTCTTCATTGTCTCTTTGTTTAAGATATAGATAGGGCCTCTCCTACTGGAGTCAGCCAGTTCCTACATAGTAATATATGTGGCACCTTTCATTTAAAGGGTTTTGAGGTGTTTACTTGGTTAAAATTTCTCTGATTACCCATGAGTATACACCAATCTTTTCTCTTAGGTCTTTTATGTATCACTTAAAAACAGGATCTTTTATTTCTGAAACTTGTTTTATATATAAAATATTATAAAAATAAACCCTACCCGTCCCTCACTTAAGCCAACTAGCCCAACTGTATTGACTGTACTCATCTAATTCAGCAGGCAGCCCGAACAGTCCTGTAGGCGCACGATCTGCTTCAAGATGGAGTTCTCTTTTCTAACTACCACACATACTATTTAGATGCTTACAGCTTCTTTCTTAATGGGTGGGGGAGGAGTATTTGAGATAAGATCTTACTGTGAAGCCAGGTTAGCCTCAAAGTCACAGTCATTCTCCCTGAGTTTCACAAATACTGAGATTAAGCAAACGTCTTTGTTTCTTTTCCTGGGGAGGGGTGCCATAGCAAGCATGTGGATAGTCATCTCTGTCCTCCACAACGTGGGGCATGAAAATCAAGTCAGCTGAAGCACCTTTACCCTTTATCTACTGAGGTAGCTCACTGGCCCCAGAACACCTTTTTTAAAATTAACTTTATATACCCTGTTTGGAAAGGGGCCAGCCCATATTATTCTTACTCTGCCCTTGCTGCCAATGGTTCAGGGTGAACTTTGGAGTCAGTCTGTCCCTCTGAAATACCTGCTGTACTTTCCACCAGTCTCCCTTCTGGGAAGAAGGGGCACATCTGTAGCTGAGAAAATGATAAAGGATTTCAGTGCCTCAGATTTGCTTCATCCAGACAACTCCTTATCCAGTTCCAAAAGCCATTCAAGAACTGTGTACCAAATAAAACCTCATTGGTTTCTTTCCACAGATGCTCCCCAACTGGAGGGCTGAAAATATAATGAGTTGCCTTTACCACTTAGCACGCCCCTGCCCCTTTAAGACAAGACCTTACTAAGTTGCTTAGGCTGGCCTTAATTTTGTGGTCCTCTTACCTCAGCTCCTGAGTGGCTGGATTACAGGCATTTGCCAATTTAGCCAGCTCAAAAACTCTAATATACCATAGTAAGAAACAGCAACATTTAGTATAGTCTAACTTAAACACAGAGTGCTTACATTAGCCTACACTTTGAGCAGAATCACCTAATAAAAGCCCATTTGCCAAAGTGTAGTAGACACATCGCTGCTTCCCATCTCTACCAAAAAGATGTGTATACTGATGAGAGCAAGGACAATGGGCAAGAGCCTAGTCCAGGGCACAAAAGATGAGCCGCGTCTAGTTCATGCTCTTTGGGGTTGAGTGACTGACAAGTTATCTAGAGCAAACCATGGACCAGCGTGCTGTTCATTGTTACTGATTTCTCTCTCTTTCTCTCTCTCTCTCTCTCTGTTGTTGTTTTTCCTTGAGACAGGGCTTCTCTGTGTAACAGTCCTGTCTGTCCTGGAACTCACTTTGTAGACCAGGCTGGCCTCGAACTCACTGAGGTCCATCTGTCTCTGCCTCCCAAGTGCTGGGATTAAAGACATGCACCACTACACCTGGCTGATTTCTGTTTTAAGCAGATGAATTTCAAGCAAGCTCAGTCTATGAACTTCCAATAGTTCTAACAAATGGTGAGCAGACTGACTTGGTGATGCAATAAGTCCATAGACAGAGGATATGCAAGCACAAAGGAAAGCGGACAAGAGACAGCACAGCTGCAGGGGCCAATTAGAAAAGAAATGAGCGAGGGTCAAGAGAAGCACAAGGTGGTGTGCAGGGCATCGGGACTCCTCTACTTCATGTCACATGCTAAACATACTCTATTGCAACTTTCTCTCAAGTGACTGCAACACGCTAGTAGAAGACCACGCGTGATCAACTGCTTCCTTCTGCAGAGTACTGTACAACTCTTGTCCTTGCCAGAGAATCTGGGACTTGGGAACACTAGATACTATACCAGTGTGCATCGTGGTTCTACTTAAAAGCAGCCACAGAGAAACAATGCTTAGAGAAAAGCTACACACACACAACTTACCTGCCTAGGTGCTCGGAGTGTGGGCTGACCAGGTGCATTAGGTTTCTGAGTGTATGCAGTGGTTGTAACTGATCTAAATTCACATGCTAGAAAAAGCAAAGGCTTGGTTACTACTTTCAAACACACAGCAAATTAATAAGGAATGCAAAGCTCAGGCTCGTACCTGCGAGGAACAAAGGTAAAGGATGTTTGCGTTCAGTTTCCTCACTGCACGCGTCAGTTTCTGTTTGCTGAGGTTTTCTCCACAGAACTCACTGGAAGACAAGGGTAGGACTTCTAAGTCTCTTACAACGTTCCTTTTGAAGGGTATGTCTTTGTTTTTTAATTTATTGTGTACACAATATTCTGTCTACATGTACGCCTGCAGGCCAGAAGAGGGCACCAGACCCCATTACAGATGGTTGTG
>LOEQ01005429.1:54140-67447 GCA_001685075.1 Bramus lutescens
TTTTTTGAGACAAGGTTTCTCTGTAGCTTTGGAACCTGTCCTGGAACTAGCTCTAGTAGACTAGGCTGGCCTCGAACTCACAGAGGTCCGCCTGCCTCTGCCTCCCGAATGCTGGGATTAAAAGCATGCACCTCCACTGCCCAGTGGGTTTTAATAAGTTAGTTTTAATAAGCAACTTAACACACCCAGAATCTCCAGTAATGTCCAACTAAAACCATGTGCCGAACGGTCAAATGGGCCATTCTTCTCTGCAGGAGCCAAACTGCAGGGCATTTCAGCTTCCATTTATGCTCCACTAGTACAAAGCTATACACTTAAGTCAAAAAATGCAAAAGCCAAGATACACTTCTATAAATAGGAGTTTTCTCCTTTCTTCTTCCCTCCCTTCCTTCCTACCTACAGAAATAAGGTCTGCTATATAGACCAAGCTGGCCTTAAACTCTGGACAATCCTCATGACTCAGCCTTCCAAATGTTAGGATAATAGGCATGAATTACCAGAAATCATCTAATGATATCTTTTTCTATGAATTAAGTCATATTAACCCCAAAGGTAAAACATCATCAGTCTATCAAGTGTTGAATATATAAAATGTGGTATATGCAAACAATGGAATACTAGTCAGCTACTTAACGCAATGGAATTCTAACATATGCCATGATATGAACTTTGTAAAAGAAGGCAGACAAAAAAAAAAAAAGCACACCCTGCATGATTTCACTCCCGAGTTGTCTAGGATAGACTGCCTATTGCTAGAAAGAGCTGAAGAGGGGATGAGAACACACTCACAGCATGCGGCCTCTGAGATGAGGAAATGGTTTTCAGAACTACGCAGAGTTCAGGCTATCAGACTGCTGTGCTGCGGGCAACCCAGCTGTCACCCCTGCCCTGTTCACTCTGTCATGAGGATTTTACCTCACAAAATACAATACATTTTCAGAGAATGTTTTGCTTCTTACCAGGCCCTTGGGTTGTTTTCTTCTCTTCTACCCAATTGTAGTAGGCAGAGTAGTCCCCGTTGTTCGGGAGGCTAATCCAAGGGCCTGTAATGCTAATGCTGGTGTCACCGTTGTGGTCGTCACAGACCCATCTTCCAGAGAGGTAGGTTGTCCTCCGAGCCTCAGCAAGTTTGCTCACCATGCTGGATGTCATGGCGCTGTCACTCTCCGAAGACACGTCTGCAGGATCTCTGTAAACAAGCAAGATTACAAAGGAACTCCAAAGCCACCTGAGCTTTTAAAAAAGCAACAGTGTACACCTACTATAGGTTAAGAAAAAGGTTACTAACTAGCAAAAACAAAGAATGCAAGCTTTTCCTCATGCCTTGTTCAGCCCTACAAATGTGTCCACACTCAAGTGTGGCACTGCGAACTGCAGAGGACCTCATGCAAATGAAGACCACATCGCTACGTGGTCTTGTTAACCCAAAGTCATTATGTGCCACATAACTACATGTGTACATGTTTTCTTTGTAAAATTTCAACCTTATTGAAAATTGCAAAAGTTTTAAAGTTTTACCCAAGTTACCAATTATGGAAAATGTAACAATCAAAATTAGGAAGCCTAATTTCAATTCTCATACTGACAAACAAACAAAACACAGTAAGGAAGGAATTAGTTTGGTATCTTTTGTTTGTTTGTTTTTTTTAAGACAGGGTCTCATGTATCCTAGACTGGTCTTGAACTCCTAAAGTTTTATAGGTGTGTGCCTAGCTACTGTGGTATAGAAATCAGGTCATTCACACTAGTGCTATCAACTCATCTACAGACCCGATCCAACTCTGGAGTTGTTAAGATCCTCATTTGTAGTCCAGAATGGAAACCCAGAATCATGCCTTGTGCTGGGGTTCCTGCTGATCCACCAGGACGGAATGCTGGCACAAGGCTTCTGTTCCACCAGCTTCCTCTAAGGCCTGACCAGTGGTCTTTATGCAAATTTTAGTAATTTAACTTTTCTCTACTGCTCCAAAACACTTACCATCTTTGTATCTGAATTTTGTATATGGCCTTTCTATCAGCGCTTAGGGACTGAACGTAGGACTTCTTGCTAGCTGCCTAAGGGCTCTACCACTGATCTATATCCCTGAAAAAGGGTCTCCTTAAGTTGCCCAGGCTAGCCTTAATGTGTAGTCTACCTATGTAAACCTCTCAAGTATCTGGAATCACACGCGTCTCTGGCACTGAGAGATGGAGGAGGCTGGAGTGTGCACGCTCATCTACACAATTCTGAGACATGGAGGAGGCTGGAGTGTGCACACTCATCTACACAATTCTGAGACATGGAGGAGGGTGCACACTCATCTACACAATTCTGAGACATGGAGGAGGCTGGAGTGTGCACTCCAAGAGCTGAGTCACAGCCCAGCCTCAGGATCTCAGTTAAGTTGCCCAGCTTGCAGTCCTCCTGGCTCACCACCCAAGTCACTAGGATTATGGGTGTCAGGCACTAGGCCCTGGTGAGCTTTGTCAAAAGCACCAGGCATGCCTGTATCAATGGCGAGGCGAGGAGTCCCTCTGCACTAAAATCACTGTGCTGTCTCAGCAGTGCAGAATGAACTCTGCTACCAGGAGAGGCTAAGTCAGCACTTGAGCCTAGGCACGAGGTATGTTCTTCCATACAAGGTCATTTAACGGACAAGGAGATCAGGTTCGTGGGTTCAAGACTGTGTCTCACACACACAACTAGTAAACTCTTGGCTGGCACTGTGATGGTATGGCAGGAGTGAGTCAGCATGTAACCTGGACTCTTTGTGACAACACGGGGCTGCCCTACCCCGTGTCTTGGCTGCCTCCCTGGCTTACTGTTTGCTGAGGACGATAAGAATCAAATTTTATACCAGGAAAACAAGGACCCTAGAACAAGGCCCAGTAAGTGCTGACATACAGAAAACATAGTCCCCAGCATCTGGTCCCCCATGCCAAAGCCTTCTCACTTCGTGTACCTCACAGAAGTCTTCACTTCGTCCATTGGGAAGATGATGGAGGTGAGCTCTAGGATGTGGGACCTTCGCAAACGCGCCAGCCGCTCGTAGTGACTCTTCAAGTCAATGGTTTTCTTCTCCACCAGGTCCCCAAGCTTGCGGTTGTGCCGCTGAATCTTCTCCTTTTTCTCTTGGTGCCGCTGGGCTCGGCTGTAAAGCTTCTGGTTCTTCTCCTTGTTTTTGAGAAGGCCTTCAGAATNCTCACAGAAGTCTTCACTTCGTCCATTGGGAAGATGATGGAGGTGAGCTCTAGGATGTGGGACCTTCGCAAACGCGCCAGCCGCTCGTAGTGACTCTTCAAGTCAATGGTTTTCTTCTCCACCAGGTCCCCAAGCTTGCGGTTGTGCCGCTGAATCTTCTCCTTTTTCTCTTGGTGCCGCTGGGCTCGGCTGTAAAGCTTCTGGTTCTTCTCCTTGTTTTTGAGAAGGCCTTCAGAATCTAACAACACATCACATACCTCATGAGCCCTGCAGGCCACCGTACAGCACTGCTTCCCTTCCCACTGTACACTCAGGGTAAAGCCCAAGAATACTTTTCACTAAGGATTTCCTGGAGAGAGCCTGTGAGCTATGGAGTCTGGGGCTTGCTAGGATCATTATACTCAAGTTTCATCTGAGTCACAAAACCAAACTGCACTCTAAGACAGACATCTAGGAACTACATTCTCAAGTTCAAAACCAAGCTCAGGGCCTTCCAGGAGCACCACCTCTGAACACATGTGAAGCCACACCGTCTCACCTGAGCACCGCCTAGGCAATCACCTGCTGTGGTTCCATTAGCTAGTCTACAATCTATTGATGCCTTTCTTTCCACTCTCACTTAAATGCTGCCCACCTCCAGGGTGGCTCAACTCCAACCTATTTGCCCCCTCCCTCTCCCTGGGTGTGTGTGCTCCTCTTGCCTCAGCCTGCTGAATGCTAAAATTACAGGAAGTGGCACCATGCATGGCCCTTGCACAATCTTTATAAACTACAGCCAATGACTGACAGTTCTAGAACACAAACCAAACTTTTTAACTTCCAAACTGGCATAGCCACGGTTCCCTTTTGCCCCACGTTTAGTGCCTCTATCCTTCAGGTCCTCTTCTCAGATGGAACCTTAAAGGCAGTGAGTGGACGAATGAACACTGAAGCAATTTCATCTTGCAAGGCTCACCCAGCACTGTCATTCAAATGCTATCTGCTGGGACTGGGCCTTGTTTGCTCCTACTTTCCGTCTTTCCATTGTTCGCATTGTTATTTACTAGGTTCCCACTGTTCCCATTGTTTCCCTCATTAGCAGGGCTCTGCCCATTAGTGCTCCCCAGACCTGTTCCTCACAATCTGGACCCCGAGTTTGCCTTCTAAAGCATACAGCTCTTAGTTCTTCACACCAGGGCCCACTGAAGCCTTGCTGCCTCCTACCAGGCTGTAACAGGCACCTGATGACTAAGCTCGTGGTTTAGCATAGGCATGAACTTTCTTAGTCTTCGATCCCCTCTCAGAAACACCTCATCCCAAGCCAGCTCCATGTAGATGTCTTGGCAAAACATTCTGGGACTTAGCCCCATATAAGCTTGCTTTGACTTACTTTTCACTCCTCATGTCCATGATTTCTACTGCCCCTTAAAGTACTCACGAGAACCTGTCTAGCTTTGGTCCTGAATATCTTCCCCCAGCACAAGTGACAGGATGTTCAGGCACCCCACCTGCAGCCAGTGCTGATGGAACTCAGGGCTCCCTCATCTCACCCTGGTGTCTCCCATAAAACATCAAAGCACTCAATGCTATTTCTAATAAGTCTGCAGCCAGATCAAGCCCATCTTCAAATGCACATAACCAGCTTTCCTGGCCATGTGGTTCAATGTGATTGCATCATACTGCATGGTGACCCTTAAAGGCTTGGAGAAGTCATCTACGAGGCTCTACAGCTGCCAGTCTGTGCCCTTTCCTGGACACATGGGGTATATTTCAACAACAAAGCATAAAGGAAAAGGATACTGGGTAGCCACCTCTCTGTCTGTGAGCTTAGGCTTCTCAATACTTCTAGAATCTGTAACTCCTTTAAAACAGCCCACAACACAGTACGAGGCTCTAGAGGCAGGCACCAAGGCTGTAGTCACCTTCTAGTAAGCAATAGTTTAACTCCGGGGGTCATCTGAGCCACCTACAGCAGCCCAAAGTGAGGTCTGCGGACTGGAGCTGATAGCAGTATGGAAATCTGCAGTAAGTGTATACAAAAACTTTTCACAACAGAGCAATACGAAGTGGCTGTACACCTTGGTGGACCCTAGACTTCTCGGCCACTGTATTCCCAACCGGTCATGAGGTCACTCCCATAGTGTGCTGCAGTCCTTGTTTTAAAGTTTAGAGAGCTGTCAGAATGGGTTGATGAAAAGTTTATGCATGGACATGTTCAGTATACTGTGCAGAATCAAAAGGCTGAGACACACACCTGAGCATCACGGGAGGTTGGTGGGGGATGGCAAGCCATGGTGTAGCTGCTGAACCCAAGTCCTGGAGAATACCAGCAAAAGTCGGGGGTCCCTTCTCCCTGAAGATCCGCATCTCTATATCATGCTGCCTTGCTGCTCTAGCTGTCCAGCCCACCCAATACCATGCAAGCACCTCATAAGAGTAAGGACCTTCCAAGGAAGCTCTGATACCACCACACACCACTATAAAGTAACTGTTTAGTGAGAAGGGATTCATAGACATGATGGGGCCTCTAAACTTTATAGAACAGTTATGGTGGCTTTGATGAGAATGGCCCCATACACTCATTATGTTTGAAAATTTGGTCTCTAGTTAGCAGAGATGTTTAGGAAGACTTAGGGAGTGTGGCTCGGGGGTTGGCTTTGAGGTTTAAAAAGTTTCCTGCCATTCCCACTGAACTCTCTGCTTCCTGCTTGAGGTTTGAAAGGTAGCTCCCGCTACCACGCCTCTGCTCCACTATCACAGATGTTAACCCTCCGGAATCGTAAGTCCAATTAGATGTGTTCCATCGTAAGCTATCTTGGTGATGTTTATCACAGCAACAAAAAAAGGTTTTAAGGACATAAGATTTCTTAGATGACATAAAATTTAAGTCACCTATGATAACATCTAAAGCACTTATCTATAATGTGAAAGCAGTACATTATAAACATTAATTCACTAAGGGGCAAAAGCCATGGTTTCACACTTCTGCATGAGTAATGAGTATTACAAGTCCAAAGTCGGACTCTGCCCTTTCTGTCTGCTACACCAAACAGCAAATGTGCACCCCAGTGTCTAGTTTCTATGGTGTAGATGATCAAGACAAGAGCTGAAGGCATGCAAAGCACTAAGGTGAATGACATTCCCAGCTCTTCCTTTTTAGACCGAGACACTTAGTTATTGAAGATGTCTGTAGAAACCTCCACTGCAAACATCACCCCGAGAAAAGAAAGCAAGCAGAGGTCCTGCTTCCCCGGAACCAGCTGAACTATGGCGCTGTGCGCTGCACACGGGATAAGAAGAGGAGGCTAGTGAATTTCAGGCCAACCCGCGCTACAGAGCAACGCTCTTTCTCAGTAAAGAAACGAATCTCAAGAATGAAATGTTCTAAAACCACAACTTTGTTTTCTTTTTAAGACAGGGTCTCACTGTGTAGCCCTGGCTGTCCTAGAACTTGATGTGTAAACCAGGCTGGCCCCAAACTCAAGAGATCCACCTGCCTCTACCACAGTGCTGGGATTAAATGTGTGTCACCACACTCAGCCTTAAAATCCAGAGCATTTGCTGACATGATGCTACAATTTTAATTCTACACTTGACTTGTTATCAAAGTCAAAATGCAGGCACACTAAAAATACTGTATGAAATTACCTCCAGGATACATGTATAAGGTACATATAAAACACAAATAAATTTCATGTTTAGAGGGTCCCACCACGATATCTCATTTTACACACATACACGCACGCACAAATTTCAAATCTGAAATACAAAATACTTGTACTTTAAAGGCATTTCAAATTAGGGATTTGATATTTTCAACCCAGGGTAAACTCTTCAAAGTCACTGATAGTCTGTGATGGTCAATACTGCCAAGTCAACAGGACCAGGTATTGCAAGAGACAAACCCTGGACGTGCCTGTCAGGGACCGAGAGAATGCACACTAAGTATCAGCATTCATCTCTCTTCTTCCTGTCTGGATGCATGTGCCCACTGCCTCAGGCCCCTGCAGCCATGACTTCCATGGCAGGATGGACCATAGCCTCCAATTGTGAGCCAGATAAACCCTTCCTTCTTTAAAGAAGGTGCTTTTTGCCAAAGCAATGAGAAAATAGACCACTTCCTGTCCCGACCCTGCCTCTCACTATCCCTCTAGCTCAGAACCCATGCAACTCACTCAGGCCTCTCACTGGGGCAGCAGGGAGGGCAAATTACTTACTTTTCTTCATTTCCTCATTTCCTTTACATATTGTTTGTTTCAGCTGCTCAATCCTCATCTTGCATGACATTATTTTCCATCTCTTAAAAAAAGTCACAAATGTTAGTCTCACGGATTATCTACCTGGAATTACTGCTTATTCTTAGGTCTACTGTAGGAGACGAGGAAGAAGCTGCCACAACTGCATTTATCACAACTATTTGCACCTGAGGTGAATTACAAGGGAAAGCACTTTCCTGGCTCAATACAGTAGCTGCTGGGAAATGAACAAGAAAGAAATGCATTCAGTTCCTTCCCATGGGTTAGAGCAGAGAAAAATGCTTCTAAACTTTCCCTACCAAGTACACAGCTACCTACCAGCCTGCCTGAGTTGGTGTGCTGGTATACAAGTAGAAACCTAGTGCTTGGGAGGTGATTTCAAGACCACCCTGAGCTACGTAAGGCCCTGTTTCAAACCCATCAAAATACAATTATAATACATGGAATAAAGATTCACTTTCTCTACTATCCATGTCATGGCTAAAGGCTACCACACAATCAGCGATTCAGAGAATTTGTGTCATCAGAAACAGACTGAGTTCCACTCTGTGCTGGCTGCTGAGGCACAACGCAAATACAGTTTTGTGAGATGACTTGGAAAATTACATGAACCGAAGCTGTGTCTTTAGATTAGCAGGAACATACAGTTTCTCCCAAAGTCAGGATCCACGACTTCATGAATCAAGCGGTAGAAAAGGGAATGGTTCCACTCTCGCTCCTAGTGACCAAGTTTTTACTTCCTGTTCCCATGAACTTAAGTCCTACTGGCTTAGCAGTTTGGGTTCCAGACAGGGGAGTGCTCCTGCCAGGAGATGCAACAAACATTCCACTGAACTGGAAGCTCAAACTTGCTCCTGGACACTTTGGGTTTCTGTGACCTTAAGCCATCAGGCTAAGAAAGGAATAACAGTGTTAGGAGGGCTGATTGATCCAGATTACCAAAGGAAATCCATATTGCTTCTCAGCAGATCCTTTTAGGATGGAATGCAGGGGATCCTATCTTGGTACTATTGTATCCTGTGATTAAACTCAATGGAAAACTACAATTCAATCCAGGTAAAGTAACAGAGGTCACAGACCCTGGTGGATAACTCTAAGACCTCTTGAGGAGCTTGCTGAGGGTAGACAGAATGGGCAGTACAGGGAGGCAGTCATAAATACCAGCTAAGGCCATGTGGCTAGCTGCAATAATATAGATTATAATAGACATGGGTGTTTCTGTTGTATTTTGTCAAGAATGTGCTTGTGTAGGCATTTTTTCTTTCCTTGGTTTATCATGTAATGTAACATCAATTGACATATATCAATGCTTATCATATTTATGTTATGAAATACTAAAAAAAAAAGTCCCTCAAGTGACACTGCCACCTCTTCTAAATGTTTGTAGTTGTATGTGGGATATTTATATCGTGTTAGGTATAATCATGACCTGGTTATCATTTCCATTTGGAAATTACTATGACATAAGCAGATACGATTGTGTGTCCAGATGACAAGATGTGGTAGACTGATGATAGCTATTCTTGATTATCAACTTGACTCCATCTGGAATTAACTAAAACCCCAAGCAGCTGGCCATACATGTGAGGGATATTTAGTTAATTGGATCATTTGCGGTTGAAAGACCCATCCTGATATGGGCCACACCTCCTGACCGCTTATACGAAGGTACGGAAAATACTTTTTTTGTGCTCTTGCTCTCAGTCTCGCTGCAGTACGTGTGCCCTGTTGCTGAGGCCGTCCTGCGGACTCTCTGGAATTTCAACATACACCGAAGACCCTTGACACACGCAGCCTCATGGACTGAGTACTGAAGACCCCTGACACACCCAGCCTCGGGCACTGAGTACTGAAGACCCCTGACACATCCAGCCTCGGGCACTGAGTACTGAAGACCCCCGACACATCCAGCCTTGGGCACTGAGCAACTAATGGATTCTTGGACCTTCGGTGGGGAGACAGCCACTGTTGGCTTAGCTGGACCACAGCCTGTAAACCACTCTAGTAAGTCCCCTTCTACATATAGATTCGTTCTATCATTTCTGTTCCTTTAGAGAACCTTAATACACACACCTGCCTCTATTTTATAGTCCATCCTGGCCTTGAACTCATGATCCTCCTGCCTTAGCCTCTCTGATGCACATCCCTAAGTCAGGCTGAGGATTCTACAGATAAGTGTGTATGTTATAAGGATTTCTAAAAAATTTTTCTTCAAACATCTTAATTATAATAGTCACAGCATGAGTCACTTGTATTATAAATATTCTTTAAGTGTCATTAAAAATTATACAAAATGCCTCCTTTAAAACCATTAGAGACTGCAGGAAAAAGATGTGGCTGTTGTATGGAGTCTGTCCTCTACGGGGATAAGTTTCTTCTTCATATGGCTGAAGCAGCCCTGAGCCTGTGAGCACTCAGCACGCAGTCCTCTGCTGGGACACCCCAGTGTACCATTTTTAGAGCAGAGTTAACATACACACAGAGAGAATGGCATTCCCTTACTTTTTTTTCCATTAAAATTTTTCTCAGGCATAGTTTCTTTTGGATACATGTATGGTAACCATGATTTTTATATCATTAAAACTCGAACTGCCAAACTAATTGGACAGTTACGGGACTCGGATATCTCAATGCTTGAATACCAAAGCAGCTCAACAGGCCATGGGTCCTTCTAAGCTCCTGAACCTAGAACATGCTACAGTTAGCTGGCTACCCATAGTCTCTGTATCTGTGTGCATTTCTTAGGAGAACTTGCTGAGCACACCCGTGCTCTGTAAGCACCCCAGACTACCCCCAAGTCAAGTGTGTCTCTGGGATGCTGCCAACAGGATTAGGTGTCCGAGTCCTGTCAAAGTCCCCAATTTTACACATTTGTACTCTTTTTCTCAGTTTAGCGATTAGTCTTGTTTAATGTACAGACTTACAAATTAGTTTACTGTGCCAAATGCTTTCTTTTGAGGCTTCTAAAGGTCCTACCAACACCAAACTAGATAAGTCCACTACTATATTTTTTTTGTCTTACTCTGGCATCTCACGTAGCCCAGCTGGCTTCACATCCCAATCATCCTTCAGCTCCAAGGGCACATCACTGTGCCCAGCTCTTCCTGACTCTTTAGTAATTTACATGTAATCATTAACTTACCTGCACATGTGTTTATTGTAGTTTTTTAAGACGAATGATCTGTCTGGTTCTGCAATGAGCAGTCCTGTATAATTATCCTTATAAACAAGCCATTTGGTATATCTCCATGTAACAGTTTAGAAGGCCACACTATTTAAACACCAAATGTTAAATACTAAGTTAAAGAATTATTCCTTTAAGCTCTATCAACTTAAAAATATATAGCCTCATGTATGAAGAATATTAGCTCAAATACTTCTTGGAACTTACCAACTGATCTGTTAGCTGTTTTCCTTCCATAGCTTTTAGTACTCTGTATGGGAAAAAGACAGATTGAAGTTCTTAATAAAAAAAATCTTATAAGGCTCAAAAGATACAAATCAATGTTTAAAATATTATTTTGTCTATGGGTGTTTTGCCTACATGTGTATGCCTAGTACCTGAGGAAGCCAGAAGAGGACATCAGCTCAATCCCCTAAAACTGGAGTTACAAATGGTTGTGAGCTGCCATACGGGTGCTGGGAATGAAATCAGAGGCCTCTGGAAGAACAGCCAGTGCTCCCAAAAGCGGAGCCATCTCTCCAGCCCTTGCTTTCCCTTTCATTTTCAGTACTGCCTGATGCTATGTGCCCAGTTAGTCTTGAACGCAGCCTTCAGATAATAGGTACATACTGCCTGGCTAATGATCAACTTTTAAGGTAGGTGTTTGGAAAAACCTGGAAATGCCAAAGTGGGTCTAAAAATTATTTTCCAAATTCTTTATTCCTTACAATTTCTCATTTCTTCCTTTACTACCTGTAACAATAACAAGAACTTCCAGTCCTCAGACATAATCAGTAATTTCTATGAGTCATAATCAGTAATGATGGCCACAAAATAATTCATAATCTTAAAACACAATGATTTGTTCTCAGAGAAAGGGCAAAGACAGTGCTTCTCCATATTCATTCTAGGAATGAAGTACTCTGGGGAAAAAGATTCTGGGATGGAGACACTGCTGGGTCCAATATACCAGGCAGGTTTTTATGAAGCATGTTTTTTAAGAGGATTTTCTTCTGCACATGAATGTGTTGAAGAGGAGTCCATTGTGAAAATTGCTGTACAGACAGATGCCAGCTGTCTTCACCAGTAAAGACATGTCCATATTGGTCTGGTTTGGGAAGTACTGGCAGAGGGCCTCAAGTGATAGGCAAGACACACAGGGAGAAGGGAAAGCCCTTTAAGGGTGAGCATCTCTCCAGCCCTTTATTTATTTTTTTTTTTGTTTATTGGTTTGTTTTCAATATTGGCTCTTGCTGTGTGCCCAGGCTCATCTGAACTCAGCCTTTTGGTTGTAGGTGTGTACTGCCAACCCTGGCTAATCAGTGTTTAGTAAGAGTCCAATGCCAGCAGGCATCACAGGATAGCTACCAGGTCAGTTTAGGTAGGTTCTACAGAAAAATCTACATGGTAAGGAAGTCACAGGGTGCTGGTTAACAACTCAGGGCTGTGGGCCTCACTTGAACTTACTTCAGAATGTCTGAGGTTAGGAGTTCAAGGATCTGCACCCAAAAACCTATCTCAGCACAGACACCTGGGACTTTACTGCCCTAAACTGATGACCACCATCCTATGGGACCCACTTCTGTGAACACTAACTTGGGTCTCATAAAACCTGCTGCTGTAGGCTCATCTGCCACCATCAGTGAGCGGGGCCAAGGGTGACTTCTCTGTCCAAACACAGATCAACTTCTGTGAGAAAGACTCCAGATCTTGGGCCAGGATTTTCTATTTTGTGCTTCACTTCTCCTAGACAACTCTCCCTCCTCCCCAAATACTTTAAAGGTCTGGTGCTCCGCCCACCGAGTTGTCAGGGTGTGCTCCAACATTTAAAAAGATAGTCTGCTAAATGAGCTGGCAATTCCCATATCTGCACAGCACAGTAAGACTGAACTAAGTGGTTGGCTAGAGACCTCTACAGATTAAAAATAAAAACTTACTCCTTCTGAAACTCCTCTTGCTTGCTCTTAAGCTGATTCAGCCTTTCCTTCTTGTCAATAAACCTGTAAGAAAGAACCTTGGTTTATTTATGCATCCTCCCTGACCCCACCAAGTTTAAAGAGACTCTTACCAATCATGAGCTAATCACTCGGCAAACTCCTGCAGAAACGCCCACATCCTGAAAGCAAACACTTTCTCAATAGGGTACAATAGCTGGGTTTGTTTGCTTGTGACATGGTTTCTCTGTGTAACAGCCCTGGCTGTCCTCAAACTCAGAGATCTACCTGCCTCTGCCTCCCGCTGGGATTAAAGATGTGCGCCACCACCACCCAGTTATTTTTTTTTTATCAAGTTAGAATTATCAACTTTAAAGCTCATTCCTGGCTTTATAATGTATGTTTGTAGACTCTATCTTGTACCTTGTATCTTTGCTGTTTTCCAAAACAAACATCAGAATACTAACATGAATTTTTGTTGTTTTTGAAACAGGGTCTCACTGTATATCCCTGGCAGATCTAGAACTCCCTATGAAGAGCAGGCTAGTCTTGAACTCTCAGCAATCTGCCTGCCTCTGCCTCCCAAATGAGATTACAGAAAGCATGACTATGTACAGAACCACTAATACGAATTTGAATGCAAGGAAAGTGAGTTTCATTACGAAAGGAATAGTAAGTGAAAGACCCCAGAAAGACCCCGCTAGTTTGCCCATTATAGCTATGTACTTTATTCTTTGTTTTCTGTTGGGGATTTTCCATTACAGTCATAAAGTTACAAAACATCCAAGGTTCTC
>LOEQ01005429.1:69133-83866 GCA_001685075.1 Bramus lutescens
GGCCTCGAACTCACAGAGATCCGCCTGCCTCTGCCTCCCGAGTGCTGGGATTTATGGCGTGTGCCACCACCAACCGGCTGTTCTTTCTTTCTTTGGTCAGGTTTTGAGACAGGATCTCACACAGAGCCCTGACTGGCCTGGAACTCACGCAGATCCACCTGCCTCTGTCTCAAGTGCTGGGATTAAGTCTTATAATTTAGCTTTCGGCTCACTCCCTCCTTCCCAGCCTCTGTAACTGTCATCAGACTCTCAACCAAGACCAACTCTTTTAGATCACACATGCAAGTAAGAGTGTAAGGTACTTATCACCTCTAATTCTAACCATCTTGTTGAGAATACTCCCCTCCTTTTTTTTTCCTTTAAATTTTCTAATTTAATATTGTTATGTCAGACTATACTCCATGAGATTCTGACTGGAAAGTTCCATGTACACTTGAAAGAATGTTTCTACAGTAATTGGGTAGTATATATACATATATAAATATTATGTATATATATACATATATACATAAATATTATGTATATATATTGCTTACAACATATATATATTGATAAACTGGAAGTTGACAGTGGCTGGTGGCTGATAATATCTCAGACCTTCTGATGTAGTGTTCAATATGGTGGCCACCCGACACATGCGGTGGCCGGACACCTGTGGCTTGCTATTCAATTAGGATTTGAGGGTGAAAGTATGGCTAATACCAGGCAAGCAATTAGGAAATGAGCAAATAGCAGCTAACATGGTGTAGAATCCAAGAACAGAGTTTGGTGTCTCCTGAAATCCTAGCATAAACAAAACCATAGAACAGAACCACCATCATAGGAGAAAAATCAAGCCAGACAACTCTTTCTAAAATGCTCATGTTTAACACATATAAAATACTTACTTCTAAATGGATTGGACAGCCGCTGTGGATTTCAGTATGGCGATTTCTCAGAAAATTAGGGAACACCCAGTAATACCACTTTTAGGTATATACCAAAAGGATGCTCAATCATACCACAAGGACATGTGTTCAATTATATTCAAAGCAGCACTGTGTTATAACCAGAACCTGGAAACAACCTAAATGCCCCTCAACCAAAGAATTGATCAGGAAAATGTGGTACACTTGCACAATGGAGTTCTATACAGCAGAAAAAAAATTCTATGCCACGCCACGGAGGTCAGGCCCCACCAACATGGGACAAGTGAAACTGTGCCAGTCTTCAAACTTCTCAGCCTTGCAGAGGATTGATGCTGCCCAGACTTGTTATGTCCCGTAACCCTATTGGAGCCTAGGGTAAAGCTGCAGGTAGCGGGTAAGTCCATTACTTTTCTATTGGACATGGGAGCTACCTATTCTGTTCTAACATCTCACTCGGGCCTTACGTTCCTCTCACCAATTTCAGTTATGGGGGTAGACAAAACCCATTCCTCCCCACTTAAAAATTTGCCACTGTCCTGCATTCTTGCAGGACAATTTTTCTCTCATTCTTTCTTAGTAATATCTGCTTGCCCAGCACCTTTACTGGGTCGAGACATCCTTAGCTAGCTCCTAGGTCTCTTGAACTTCAATGGACAGGACCTCATAGGACACCTGCCTTCTCACCTCCTCCAAGATGACAGTACACAGGATGCCTTTCCAACCACACCTCTCGCTGAGCATGGACCCACCTACACCCAGCTCTCCCCTTCCCCACGTCACCACATGCCTGCAGAAGTAGGCAGACTTGAGTCAACGCCCCTTTTTCCTAAGAGAGCCTAAATGTTAATCAAAATATCACCTCAGCTTCCTGTCACCCCTTATACAAACAGTCTGGAATGTAAGTCCCCATCTCTGGCCTCCATCTTTGCAGGCCTGTCCCTGTGCCCGCCAAACCTTGACCCCTCCCCAGAGGAGGGATGAGGCAGCCTGCCAAAATTTTGATCACTCCCCCAGTCTATTTAAACTGCTCCCCAGAAAAGTCCCTTCGTGGTCTCTTCTCTTCCCCTGCAGTGGTCGCGTTTGCAGCTTCCCTTGAGGTTACCCGAGAGTGCAGGAATCCCATTAAACCTGGACCTCCTTTAATTAGGCTTATTGTGATTTGGCTTATTGTGATTTTTGCGTTGGCAGAGAACTCGTGTTAGGAATATTCCTAACAACTACCATAACAGGACAGAGGCACACCACAGTGCACTCTTTACACACTTTATTTTCTGAGAAATTCTTTTCTTTTTTGTCTTTTATTTTATTGATATTTATTGAGCTCTACATTTTTCTCTCTGAGAAATTCTTACAAATGGGACAAGATGCTGGTTAAAGACTACTCATATGCAAAATTTCCTCTAGAACATTCACACATTTGTCACCTCCCTAAGAGTGGGTAACAGGACCATTTTGACTCCCTCAGTCCTGAACAAGTTGTCTTTGCAATCCTCTTGGCTCATTTACCTGCCTGTACTTCACTGTCAAAGCCAGCCGGCCATTCCATCAACACCCTTCACCCATTCTCTACCATCTTTTCCTTTAGAGATTACCACAGAATTAGGTATTTTTCATTCATTCAGTGTGAAATCCTGATTTTCTTGCTGGTTGTGAAAATTCTGCCACCCTCTATTGCTGTTGTTTAAAGACTCTAGCTGTGCTGTTTTCTAAAATCCATCTGCCAACAAACTTTGTTTTCACTCAAGTTAAAAATGCCTATTTTTTCCAGAACAGCTAGGGTTGTTACACAGAGAAACCCTGTCTTGAAAACAAAACAAACCCAAACAAAAAAGCCTGTTTTTCGAAAGAAGGTCTCACTAAATAGCCTTGACTTGAACTCACTATGTGTGTGGTCTAACACTGAACTCAGAGAACTCTATCTGTTTCAGTCTCCTGAGTGCTGGGATTAAAGGTGTGGACTACAGCACTTGTCATTAAAATGCTTCTAAAGTCAACTGTGGTGGCACAGGTCGGTATTCTCAGATCGAGATAGTCATTACAGTCCTCCTTACTTACACCTTTTTTGAGATGGGGTTTCTCTGTGGCTTTGGAACCTGCCCTGGAACTAGCTCTGGTAGACTAGGCTGGCCTTGAACTCAACAGAGATCTGCCTGCCTCTGCCTCCCAGAGTGCTGGGATTAAAGGTGTGTGCCACCGCTCTATGGCCTTACTTACACTTTTAGCATATATTCCTTTTTTAAAAAAATTATTTCTTTAACTGCTGTTTCTTAAATCATTACACAATTTTGTGACTTTTTCCCATTAAAAAGTACTTCTGTGTCCTATTTCTGCGAAGAGATACCATGACCAAGGCAACTCCTAAAAGAAAGCATTTAATTAGGGACTTGCTTACAGTTTCAGAGGCTTCGTCCATAAACAACATGATGGGGACCACGGTGGCACACAAGTAGGTTTTGTGCTAGAGAAGTAGCTGAGAGCTAGTTACACCTTGATTCTCAGGTAGCAGAGAGAGAGAGAGAGACAGAGACAGAGAGAGAGACAGAGACAGACAGACAGACAGACAGACAGACAGACAGACAGACAGACAGGACCTGGCATGGGCTTCTAACACTTAAAGCCTAGTTCTAGTGACACCTCCTAATCCCACCCTGCATCAGCTGGGAACTCAGCATGCAAATACAAGAGCATATGGGCCAATCTCATTCAAACCACCACAGCAATCTTTCAAATCAACTGTCAAGTGGGAGAGGGTGTTCACATAGAACTCAGTGTGGCCTGTGGAAACAGCTCAGAACTCCAGGATCTTCCTGAGAATTCAATGCCTGTCTACACTGAGGTATGAGGATGACTGAAGAATAGCAGGCCTTACAGGCAGGGGAAATTCTGCACTAAGCAGCTGGCTATGACTATGAATGTCAAAAAGGCAGTGATGCAGAAAATCTCATAACTGCACTGATTCCCCAGTCACAGTTGTGGGCAACTGAGCAGATCTACCCTCATGGCAGACCAGTCACAGAAATCTGCCCAGGTTTATAAAAAAAAAAAAACAGGCTCCATGACCTACCTGTATTGATTTGGTGCAGAGGTAATTAGCAACAAGCAATAGCTACGAGCACTTACTGAGCAGTTCCCATGTCCTAGGCAAAGAACCCTAGTGAGATGACAATCTGCCTGAGTCCTTGCCCTCAGCTTGGAGCCAAGCTTAGATACACACTGATGAACTTAATTTTCTCCCCAGAGGGGCAAAAAACTGTAACCTACTGAATATGAAAACCGCTACTCTGAAAAATATTCAAAGCTCTCAACCAGCTAATTCAATGCAAGAAACCAAGGAACCAAACTAGACACGAGTAAAGATTTACATCTGAAGATTCAACTACAGTCACAGTAGCCAAATGTTAGTGTTTAAAATATTCAATAGGAAAGTTAAATGATACCACGCTGCCATAATATTAAAACAGTTTATAGTCAGAGCTGGGTGGTGGTGGCACACGTCTTTAATCCCAGTACTTGGGAGGCAGAGGCAGGAGGCTTTCTGTGAGTTCGAGACCAGCCTGGCCTACAAGAGCTAGTTTCAGGACAGGCTCCAAAGCTATAGAGAAACCATGTTTTTAATAACAAAACAAAACAAAAAAATTGCTGGGCGGTGGTGGTGCCTGCCTTTAATTCCAGCACTCAGGAGGCAGAGGCAGTCGGATCTCTGTGAGTTCGAGGCCAGCCTGGTCTACAAGAGTTACTTTCAGGACAGGCATAAAAGCTACAGAGAAACCATGTCTCGAAAAACCAAAAAGTCTATGTAAGATTATGCTTGCACTTGCACACACACACACACACACACACACACACACACACATTCTGGAAAAGCACACTGCATCCCTCAGAACTAAATTATGGACAGTTTGTGAAATACCACGTGGTGCTGGAATGGAATAGGGGTCCTCAACAGGAGCAGCAGTGCTCTTAACCAGTAAGCCATCTCTCCAGTCCTGATTATTTACCTTTAACACCAGGGGGAAATAAATGCTATTCAATAATTGAAATTACTCATGCTTCCCTTTTGAGGTTTAGACACACAAACACACACACACACTCCAAATTCTTAGCTTCTCGGAGAAATTACACTCTCTAAGTTCCTTAAATTGGGGGAAGGGGAGTGCGAATCAACAGCTTTTTGGTCAATGGGAAGGAACTTTCTGTTGTGAGGAGGCCGCTACTTTGTTCCTGGCAGCTCAGACTCAAAATAATCACACAGGAACCATGTTAAACAGTTATTTAAATCATTGCTTTGCCCGTTAGCTCTAGCTTCTTACTGGCTAACTCTTACATATTAATTTAACCCGTCTCCAATAATCTGTGCATCACCATGAGGTTGTGGCCTACCAAAGTTTCAACGCATCTGTCTCCAGTGGCAGCAGCTCCATGGCTTCTCTCCTACTCCTTCTTCCTCCTAGCATTCAGTTTAGATTTCCTCACCTAGTTCTGTTCTACCCTATCAGGATAAGCCAGTTTTCTTTATTCATTAATGGTAATCACAGCATCCAGAGGGGACTCCCACATCAACTTTCCTCATCCCTAATTTCAACACACATGGTAGAACCCTTCCAACAACTTTCGGCTCCAGAAAGAAGGCAGTGAGGACCTTAGGCAAGTCAGAGAGCACAGCAACCTCAGCAGCCCATTACCAAGGCTTTGCTGAGAAGGGAGAGACAATATGGCTAATTACAGACTAAGAGATGGCTAAAGAACTAAATGTTCTTTACAGTTCTTTTATTTTTTTTCCTTTTTAAAAACGTATACAGCTGTTTTGCCTGCAGGTATGTCTGCATTACCATAGGCATGCAGTCCCCAGGGAACTCAGCAGAGAGCCTCTGGAACTGGAGTTACAGTAGGCTGTGAGCTACCATGTGGTGCTGGAAATCAAGCTGGGATCTTCTAGCAGAGCTGCCAACACTTGTAACCAATGAGCCATCTCTCCAGCCTCTTAAACCAAATATTTCTGGAACTGTGATCTAACATAGTGACATTTAAACAATAACTAGGTTTCAAAGTTTCTTTTGTTTGTTTCTTCTTTGATGTTGGAAACTAAACCCAGAGCCTTACAAATGCCTAGCACACATTGCACAGTGAGCTAAACCTTCTCATATGAACTCGAGACAAGAGGGGACAGATATGCAAAGGCATGGTCTCACTGGGAAGATTCCGTCTCTACCACAAAACATTGTGGATACGAGGAAATGTGGTCAGCACAACACAGCACAGCAGCACTCGATGACCCCACACACAGATGAGTAGGCCACTCTGTACCACCTGCCCACAGGACAACTCAGATACTCAGCACACAGCGTCGTCAGCCAGGGTGACTCCACATCTCATTCTGCATTAAACCAAAGTACAGAACCACATGGAGACTAAGGGATCACAAGGCAGGGATGAGGCCGTCCTCACACTTGCTGCTTCTGCAAACACAGAACAGTAAGTCGCTTCCCTCGGCTTACTCTGAATTAAGACAGCCTTCGGTACTTAGGATTGGAAAATTCCTTTTTGCTGTGCAGATAGTAAATAAAAATGAGAGATCTTCATGCTGGATTTTAACAATTTATAGTTATAAAAGAGTCATTAGTATTCCATACATTAACATGAAAGACGTTATTAAATATCAAAAATTAAGCTCTGCAAAACAGCATGTTGTGTGGTCTTAGTAAAATATTAAAGACTACACCTCACAGAAGTAACCCTGTTGTGGGGCTGGCTGTAAGACTTAGATAAACGTTTCAGCTAAACAGCTTAAATGTTCAAATACTGTATTTATACTTAATTTTCTTTTTTAAAGGTGCCCACTCATGTATAATGATTCAAAAGACTTGAATTCTGCTTTGCCTTGTGGGTGAGAACAGGGTGTCATGAAGTTATCTTCAGGTGGAAGACCTACTGAAGTGACCTTCCCAGAAACAGATTACAGCGCTCAGTGCAGGCAGATCAGCTCCACGACACTCACAAGCATGGTGCAAGAAGACTTCCATTATTAGCAGAACTGAAATGTTCAGTTGGAAGATTCTGGACTACACTGGAGCTGGATGCTCTCACCTGGCTCCAAGCAGAAGGAGACCAATTCTGTCTTAAAAACTCACTAAAATTTCAGCTATTCCTGTAGTCCGGACCCCTAGAGCATTCCCCCCCACCAGGCTATGCCAGCACCACTCTGCCACACTCAAGTAAGCCCTGAGCTTGCACACGGTGATCATCACATCAAGTCAGAACCTTCCCTATCAACAGCAACCCAAACAGCACGCTCCAATACTAGCTTCAAAATCAGTTCATTTTTCATGAACTGCTAAATGCCTCTGGTGCTTTAAAGAGATTTGATTAGGACAGGTTTGAAAACAGTGATGAAAACTCAGCAGTTAGAGTCTTCTGAATGTTGGGCCTGCAGAGTAGTCAACTATGGCAAAGGAGCAGCTGGAGCGGCTGGAGAAGCGGGAGCGGCTGGAGGTGAGAGGAGCCCTGCTCACTAGCAATCGTCACACAGTAGCTGATAGACAGCCAGAGATGCTGGCTCTTCTGGCTTGATGCCAACCTTTGGATAACTCATTAAAATGTATGTGGCCCTTTTAGATACATCTGAAATCTATCTAATAAAACCAAAGGTTTTTCTTTCCTGTTTTACACGCCTATGTACACATAAAACATGGTTGAGATGTGGAAGTGAACTTGAGAAACAGCATAGCCCAGGATCAAGTCAGCCACTGAGTCTCAGTTTCTTCATCTTAAAAACAAGTTCATAATTTGAGAGGGTGTGGTGGGGGAAACTGGTAATAAATGGGAAAGCCTTTTATAAATTCTAAAAGGTGTAATGATACTTACTGAAAACAAAAGCTGTTGTTTTCTTAGCCAATCTGTATTTATTGATGGAATACCATTAAAAAGCTGTGTGGGATAGGAACTGAGGGATTTCTGGAAGGACACCCATGCAACAGAAAGATTGATAAACTCGTTACAGCTGCCAGCATTCCTGAACTCTCAAGTTCAAGAACTCAAGAGAGTTCTTTCCCCATTATAAACGAGTTGCAACTGAATCTGTAAAATAGTGACTGCCTTATCTACATTCAGTAACAGCAACAAAACAGTAGCAGGGTCAGAAGAGATGTCTCAGAGGTTAAAAACACTGGTTGCTAGCTGGGTGGTGGGGGCACACTCCTTTAATCCCAGCAATTGGGAGGCAGAGGCAGGCGTATCTCTGTGAGTTTGAGGCCAGCCTCTACATAGCAAATTCCAGGACAGGCTCCAAAGCTACAGAGAAACTCAGTCTCGGGNNNCAAAAGGGCACTGGTTACCCTGGGTTTGAGTCCCAGCACCCAAACAGCTGTTCACAATCGCCCGTAACTTCAGCCCAGGGTACCTGACACCTTCTGACATGAGGCCAGCAGGCATGCATGCATATGGTACAGACATAACTACAGACAAAACCTATGCACACATACAAAAATAATAATTTTTAGAGAAAAGTCGCAGCAAATACAGACTCCTTGCTGGCAGTCAATCATCTGATACCCCAGGAAGTGAGTCCACAGGACAGAGATGAACAACCAAGACACTGGAGGAAGAGCAGAGGTAAATGCATTTTGGCCATGCCTTTCCCTTGAAATCTATGGTAACAGCTAAACCTTTCCTGACTTTAATCCAGCTCAATTTGGGTATTCCCTGTATTTCTGCTTCCAGGCAAAAAAATGCAACCGTGTATTTCTAAGTCATGGGTGAAGGTAAGACAGCGCCATTCCTAAACGTGTGCTTCTAAACGTGGCCTCACCATATGGCCTTTCTCTCTACTCCCACTAGAAGACCACTGCTACTAACCCAGCAGGCAGACCCCCAATACCCAGACCATGTTCCCACCCCCCATCTTCCACCTACTGAGACCTGATCAACAAGTGCTCCCAGATGAGGAAATGATTACTTAACCTGTCAGTCTTCCATTGCATAACAGTGCTATTTAGGGAGTTAGATAAGCACTGATTCCAGGAAAATCAGACTCCTGTTAAAAAGCATAAACATCCAGCAGCACAAGATGCAGAGAAGACCTTGCTGGGAGAAGGTAAAGCTTCATATAACAGGAGTGGTTAAGGGACACATGCTCCTGTGCGAGTCAAAGGCAGAGAAAACAGGTGTTGCCTTAGACAAGAGACAAGGCAGGCGAGACCAACAGTATCCTGAACAATAAAAGAAATGTTTCCATGTCTGTCAAACTCATGCCATCTCTAATAGTATGTAGACATTAGTTAGGTTTGATAGTTAATGCCTATAACCTCAGAATCTCAGCACCTGGCAAGCTAAGACAGGGAGATTACGTAAAATCAGGAATAGCCTGGGCTACATAATTCCAGGTCGGCTCCCCAAAATCAAAACAATATGACACATATTTCTTTCAAAGGACCTAATTATTGTGAGATTTACAACTTTATTATCTAATTTTCCCTAATTGCCAAACTATTCAACTCCACATATTCAGCTGGTCTAGGTTAAACGAGGGCTTAACTGTCTGTACCAGGTTTCATTCCAAGTGGCTCCACAGTCAGAGGTTTTCATGAAGCAAAAAGGAAAAGGACTCTAAAGGCAGGCATATAGAATACAAAATTATTTACAGATAACAAAGACAGTAGCACAACCTTTGCTCTAGGTTTGAGGCCTGCTAGAATCAGTCAAATCCTTGAGACCAAACCAGCCTTTATCCTCAGCAACTTGCCAGGGTAACTGATACACGCCTTACAAGCACCTGGCTATCAGGACAGTGGTTCTGGTCTCATGAGAATCTTTCCTTCTATACCGGGTAATGTTCTGGAATCAGAGGAAGACTGACAGACTGCACCTGAAGGCACGCCCAGCTCAAGAAAGGGAAGGATGAGAATGAGGGAAGCTGCCCAGAAGACAACTGTGGAGGCCTGCACGGTCTAAATGAGTGACGCACTTGCTCTTCATTTCCTGCTTAGTCGGGAAAAGAAATCCACTATAAACACATCCCTCTGCAGAAACGCAGGGTTTTTTTTTTTTTTTGGTTTTTCAAGACTGGGTTTCTCTGTAGCTTTGAAGCCTGTCCTAGAACTAGCTCTCAGTAGACCAGGCTGGCCTTGAACTCCTAGGGATCGCCCCGTTCCTCCTGAGTGCTGGGATTAAAGGCATGTGCCACCAACACCAGGCTCCAGAAAACTAATCTTAATGCTCAGAGTTGGAAAACAAAACAAAACAAAAAAAGTCTATGTAGCCGGGTGGTGGTGGCACATGCCTTTAATCCCAGCACTTGGGAGTCAGAGGCAGGCGGCTCTGACACTCAAGCTCCGGTCGGACCAGATGTTTTCGATCAAGGTCCTGTCCCTCCGAAACTACAGAGAAACCCTATCTTAAAAAAACAGAAAGTCTATGTAAGATTATGCTAGGATCAAAGAAATGCTTCGCACACACCAGGCAAGCCTTCCAGCACCCAGACACATTCCCAGGACTGCCTTAAAGGTCGCACTATCTCAGCTATGCCTGTGTGCTACACCCGGTCACTGAGCTGAAGAGGACAGAACAAGAAGTTGTGCCTACCCGGGTGGTGGTGGTGCAGCCTTTAATCCAGCACTTGGGAGGCAGAGGCGGGTGGATCAAGGCCAGCCTGGTGGTCTACGAAACAAGTTCCAGGACAGCCAAAGCTGTTACACAGAGAAATCCTGTCTTGAAAAAACAACCAAACAACTCCCCTCCCCTCCAAAAAGGAAGCTATGTCCTCAGGGAAAGCCATCTTCAGTTGCTGGCATTATACTCAAATAATATTGCACGTGGAAGGGGCATCACTCACCTCAAAGTCCACAAGTGATGGCAAATGGGGTGATGGGTGAGAGCCTTGCAGAGGAGTAGGATGTGACACTGAACTTCAGATGGCCACCAAGAGATAGTGAAAACAGTACATATACACAGTGAGATCTTATCTGCTCATATATAAAAATTATCAGGAAAATGGATGGAATACAGTAGTGAACAAGGTAACATTGTCACAGAAAGACAAATACTGCACGAGCTCACTCATATGCAGATCCTAGCTGCTGGGGTGTGTGTGTGTGTGTGTGCACATGCGCACGCGACTGTGGGCTCAGGCCAGAAAACTAGAAAGGAGCTCATGGGGGAGAGAGGGCAAAAGATGCTTTAGGAAATGGAGTGGAGGGTGACAGAACTCATAATATGATTGTGGGAGACAAAGGATAGCAGAAAGGTCAAATGGGAGGGAGCAGGAATATGGGAAGGGAGGAGAAACAGAGATGAAACGGGTGAAAATGCTGTGAGAGGGACGGGCATGATGGTGCACACCTTTAGTACGGAGCCTGGGAGACAGAAGCAGGCAGATCTCTAAGAGTTCACCACCAGCCTGGTTTACCTGGTGAATTCCAGACCAGCTAAGGGCTATGTAGTGAGACCCTGTCTAAAAGATAGAAAATGCAGAAGGAAACAATATTTTGTATGCTAATTCTAAAAATTCAGAGGCAAAAGTCAAAGTGCCTATTAACAGGAAAAAATGTTCAAAATGGGGAACAAGAAAGGGATATGTTCAGTTGTGGAATTGAGGATTGGGGGTGGGCTCATAACTATGGAGCAATCATGGCCTGAGTCTATTTTTAGTACCTATTACATGCTAGATGTTACACTAAATTCTTTAAAAGCATCCTCTAAAAATCACTCCCAGAAACCTATGAAGTATGTGATACTCAACTATTTTCAAAATGAAACAAGTTTCAAAGAAATGTGCTCAAAATCAGAAAGCAAGTTGTGGAATCTGGATTCCATTCAAGGCAGCATGCATCCTCAGCACATCTTTTTAACTCAACCTTACAGCCAAAGTTAGAGAAATACACAGTATCCAGAGCACAAGGGGATTCAAATGCCAAAGCAACAGATTAGATTTTATTTTAAATGCAGTGGAAAGCAAGAGAAGGGTTTAAGCAACAGACTGACATGGATCTTGCTTACTTTTTAAGTGAAAAGCAGGGGTGGTCATGACTGCATAAGGAAAGGACTACATGACTACACAGACCTGGTGATGACCTGGATTGTAGGCAGACAGATTCAAGGCATACTTTGGTGTTGGGGAGAATTAGACTGGCTGCTGGTTAGTGACTTAGATGCTAGGAATAAGAGAAAAAAAGCAGAGTCCAAGAAAACTCAATGATTTGCCTTTATTAACCAGTGCTCATGAGAGATGATACAGAAGTGGTCTGCAGGAATAGGAAACAGACTGAAATAGGGCTAGATTCCCTGAATTCTTAAATCTGCTATGTGAGGATACAATCGTGTCCAAAAAAATACTGTCACCCTCAGAGTCTACACCTAAGGGGATCAGACAATCAGTAAGTTATCAAATGGTGATGACAATAAAGCACATGAAGTAGGAATGAGGTCATTAGTTGAAGGGTCCAAAAGGGTCTTAAATGTATTAGCAGAGGTCTGAAGGAAACAGGAGGCAGCCATGAAAATTACTGCAAAAGCTCTTGGCAGTCTGTGTGTAACCGCAAAGGCTTTGAGGGAGGAGTGTGCTTCGACCGCCATGGAAGCCAAAAGGTATAACTTAATAGGTAAGGGAGAAGATAACAAGGATTATGTCAGAGGAATTATATGCATGCAGGACTTTGGTTCAAGATTTCAGCTTTTGGGCTGGAGAAATGGCTCAGCATTTAAGAGCATTGCCTGCTCTTCCAAAGGTCCTGAGTTCAATTCCCAGCACCCACATGGTGGCTCACAACCATCTGTAATGAGGTCTGGTGCCCTCTTCTGTCTAACTGCATAGATAATAAATAAATAAATATTTTTTAAAAAAGATTTCAGCTTTCACTTTGAATAAAACAAAACCAAAAGATTTGAACAGAATAATGGAATGGCATTACTCCTGCTTATATATATAAAGTACCCCAACAAGAAGGGTACAGGAAAGGGTTAGGCCGTGTAATGATCAAAGCCTCAGGTTGAGGATGGGCTTTGCAGAGACAGAATTTGTTGATGGATTAGACAAGGTGCCTTACTGAAGACTGGAGGGGTTTTGGGGGTACTGAATAAAGGAAGGATGGTATTGCAATTTACTGTATTAAGATGTGAAAAACAGACTTATTCATGTAAAATTAGGAGTTCAGATGGTCATGTTAAAATAGAACTATCACAAACTTAATGATGATAAGAGGGAAAAGAGGGGGAAAATCAAAATACAGACGTAGAGTAACATTCTGTGTTCTGGCTGTTAGAGGACTGACCGTCTTCAACATCTAAATGGTATTAAAATTACAAGAATACATCTGGGAAAGTGTAGATGCTAAACACTTGATAAGATTTAACAACTAGACATTCCCATTTCCTACTTGGTTTTCTTAAAACAGAACTGCTGTAGTTTTTAGAGCTATCAGCTGGGTGGTGGTGGTGCACGCCTTTAATCCCAGCACTCCGGAGGCAGAGGCAGGCNAAATAAATAAATAAATAAATATAAAAAAGTGTTTAGAGCTATCACTTAGGACAGCAGTCCATGGTCTAAAATCATCAAGCTCATCCATAAAACACAGCAGTAAACTAAAAGGATTTTGTTAGACCAATACCTTCAGAAGAAAAAGAAATGAGCCCCACCTATGATCACAGGAATACTGGGAACTCAAAACATCCCCAAATCTACATGTTGTATCGTTTAGCAGTTAAATGCACAAGTATACAGATACAGGATGCTTGGATTTTAACTCTGTGTGACCCCAGGACAAGACACTTACAAGTCTCCTCAGTAACCAGTTAAGGATAACTTGTGTGGTTGCTGTAAAGGAATAAATTTAACTTTATGTCTTAAAAAAAAATTATCTTCTTCAGGCATAGTGGCACGTGACCTTTTTTGTTTGTTTGTTTGGTTAGTTTTGGTTTTTCGAGACCAGGTTTCTCTGTGTCACTTTGAAGCCTATCCTGGCACTAGCTCTGTAGACCAGGCTGGCCTTGAACTCACAGCGCTCCATCTGCCTCTTGGCACTTGGGAGGCGGAGGCAGGTGGATCCCTGTGAGCTAGGCCAACCTGGTCTACATAGTAGTCCCAGAAGAGGCAAAGCTACATCGTGAGACACTCTTGAAAAAAAAAACAAATAAACAAATAAACTAACCAAACAAAAATTACAAGCTTTACTATCATTGAAGCTCATTGTTGAAAGAAAAGTTAGGAGACAAAGACTTCAGCTAAGCATTTATTTTTCAATTATTTTTTTATTTGGTTGGTTTGGGTTTTTGTTTTTTCAAGACAGGATTTCTCTATAGCTTTGGAGCCTATCCTGGAACTCACTTTGCAGACCAGAACTAACCTGTCTCTGCCTCCTGAGTGCTGGGATTAAAGACATGCATCACCACCGCCAGGCGTTATTTTTCAATTATCTTAATTCAAAAGAAAGACAAAACATTGTACTAAACTCTAGGCTTGCAACTCAAAACATATTCCCAATTCCCCAATGACACAAAATCCCCTTTAGGATTACCTCCTAGTCCCTGTTCACACATTAGAGCTAGCTGACAAGGTCCACCTGTGACACAGGCGCCCAGGACTCAATCCCCCCAACCTATTAAATTCTCTACTCGTGCCTTCTGTAGAAAATATAGACGTCTGAAGACGGGAAAAGGTTAAGCCAAGTTTCTGAGTGGGAGCACAGCAAAGAACTAGGACTCTACACGGCTGCACAGACTTCTCCAGCAGGACACTATTTCCTGCTCCCTAGTAACAAAGTGGGCCGTGGAGAAACTCTCTGGTGGGTGGTGGAAGACAGCGACCTTCGCTCACCTGGTTCCCACCCCCACCCTACCC
>LOEQ01005430.1:0-16393 GCA_001685075.1 Bramus lutescens
GAAAGAAAGAAAGAAAGAAAGAAAGAAAGAAAGAAAGAAAGAAAGAAACCACAAAACAAAACAATACATTTATTTATTTAATGTCTCATTCAATAGCAGTGATTTTTTTTAGTTTGTTATAAAAGGGAAAAGCCAGCACTTTAGACTTATTGTTGAGTCAAAATATCTTGAGTATTAAAAGAAAACTTTAAAGTAAGGTTTCGATTTGTGATTATCTTGATGGGAGTTCATGTTACTCTTAATCATGAGTAAGAACTTTAGACACTTTGGCTATAAAGGGACCTACTAGTGTCTAATGTACTAGTATATAATACTTTATAATAGCAACAGTCTTACTGTCTGTTACACATCAGTTACTAACGTGATTCCAACAAACACAGAAATCAACAATCAAAGCACAAACCTGACAGACTCAGTGTTGCAGCTCAAGCCCCTCTGACCTCTGACACACACCTGCTTTCTATGCTGTGTTCTTCCCTGCCCAGAAAATACCTCATCAAAATCTAAGCCACACACTTTCGGCCAGACTCAAGCCCACAGTTGGCACTATACCGTCAGCCACGCTTCGGGGAGAAGGGCTGGTTTCAGGGTAGATATGCCCCATACAGGCATCTCCTCAGAACAGACTTGTAGACTGCTTTGCTGGAAGAAATGTCAGGCTATTCCCCTAAAATCATAGTTGTAGTATGTGTTAAAATTATGTTCTTCTGTGAGTAACAAAATAATCAAACAAGTATAGTTTAAGCATATGAACTAAATGCTAACCTTTAAGAAAACACAGGGATTCGTTAGTTGACAAGTGGATTAGGATGCCACAGTCCTAGGGAACCATGCAGCTTAGATTGGCAAAGTCTTCTCATGCCCCACAACGGCCAGGACAGCAGGTGGAATTACCAACAGGAAGAAGAAGAGAAAGGTGAAGAGGAGACACACTCTTTCCTGCAAGGACATCCCCTATCATTCAGGCTCAATAAATCCCCTAACACACATTAACCAGAACTCTGCAGCCCAACAGAGCTGGGAAGAAAACTGGAAAACACAGTGTTCATCTTCGCACCTCACTCCCGAAAGCAAACCTGAGGCTCTATTGCTCAGGAGGAAGAGAAAGGCAGGCGCCAAGAGTTAACTGCTGACTCTGAGAATCTCGAACTACAACAACAACAAAAATTGTCTATTTGGGTTCTTTAAATAAGGTCTTGCATTTTTTATGAAGGAAATATTAAACATCAGATTTTTTGCAGTGCAGAAGATAAAATCTTCAGAGAACTGGGATACTGAAGCTGGTTACCATCAGATATCAGGACATGGAAACCCAACAGCTTTGCCAGAACCTGTTCATTCTAGTTTCAGCCTTTGAGGAATCCTTCCTCTATTTTAAGGTGACTTCGTAGCTGCCTTTCTCCAAGAATCAGCTCTGTAGGGATGGGAACAAGAATGTGGCCAAATTCAGTGCAGAAGCTGAACACAGGTAGAAGTAACAAACATCTTGTCCATCTAAAACCCATCATTTCTCCTCCATGTTCTGATTCATCTGGGCCTTTCCCTTCCCAGTCTTTCTGTTCCCTGTGTGACAGACATAACGACCTTTTTATGAGCTTTCTCTGTTCGCTCATTCTATGAACTGTGTCCTTAGGGATTTCCAAAGGGAAAATCACCATCTCCAGGATGGGACAAGCCCAAGGTCAGATCATTGTGATATTATGTGGTAAGCGCCACGCACAAGAATGAAATTGTCCCGTGAGGACCTACATACAGAGTCTCTAGGTGTCAAAGAGAGGGGTGTCATGCTAAGCAATGCTTGAGTCATCTTTGAAGCCTGACTTCCTAGCACAGTGTCAGAAACTGAGTAAATATTTAGCCATCCATGCTTGGTTCTCAAATCCTCAAGATGCAGACAAACTGTGGCTCTGATCAATAGATGCCACCAACTAGCAGTAGGGCAGTTCCTTCCAGACGTGATCAGGAGGGTAGACAGCAGATAGCCCCACCCTTAGAATATTTATATGTCACCGGGCAGTGGTGGAACACTCCTTTAATCCCAGCACTCAGGAGGCAGAGGCAGGTAGATCTCTATGAGTTCGAGGCTCCAAAGCTACAGAAAAACCCTGCTACAAAAAAGCTGAAAAGAAAAAGAAAAGAATATTTTTATGTCAACACTATTTAAAGATTATGGAAAATTGTCTATTCCTATGATTAATGATGATTAATCATCATTATATAAGCAAGGATATCTGTAAAGAGTACAGTAATCCCCGAAAGTCTTGTGTGTGCGTGACTAAGTATTTATGAACATCTACTTTCTTGAGTTAAGATAACAACCAGATATTTTAGATATATTACTATTTCTATGTATGACTATGTAAGTGTCTTAGTCAGTGTTTTTTCCATTGCTGTGCAGAGACACCATGGTCATGCCAACTGTTACAGAGGAAGACATTTCAATGGGTGACTCACATTTCAGAGACTCAGTCAATTATCATGGTGGGACATGGCAGCGTGCAGGCAGACACGGTGCTGGAGCAGGAGCTAAGGATTCTGTATCTTGATCAGCAGACAACAGGAAGTGAACTGAGACACTGGGCATATCTTGAGCATAGGAGACCTCAAAGCCCTCCCTGACAGTGAAACAGTTCCTCCAACAAGGCCACACATCCTAATAATGCTTTCAAATCATGCCACTCCCTGATGACTAAGCTTTCAAACATATGGGCCCATTCTCATTCAAACTCCACAGTGTGTATATGTACACATCTGTGTGCACATGTGGAAACCAGAAGAGAGTGTCAGGTATCCTCTTCTAACACTCTTCACTACTCCTTTGGGACAGGGTCTCTTTCTAAAGTACTTAGTTACCCACAAATAGGACTTTTGAGGAAATACTTGGCTTCCAGGAGTTTTGAGATTACAGGCCTATGCTACCATGCCTAGCTTGTTTTGTTATTGATGTTTTAAGAGCCTTTCATTTTAATTTTACTTGACCGAACACTCTTTACTCTTTTTCATGTAAATCTTCATGTACACAATATGCCATTTGTTCTAGTGCTTCCTTTACCATCATCTCTCTGCTGTCCCCTGGTCCCTGCCACAGCAATTTCTGCAATGACACACTGTGGTGAGTGTGTAAAAGGTATCAGTGCCCACAGGTATCTTTTGAATGTGAAAGGGGAGGTACTGGCCACTGAGACTCAACGGAAAGTTGTGTAGACGAGATTGCCAATGCTAGGACATGAACTGCATGGCCAAGAAAGATTGATGCAGCCAGAAACCCCTTCCTGAAGGCTGCATGAGACCATTGCATCAGTAACCTCTGCCTCACTCAGGACTGAGAAGAAGCCAGAAAACTAGCACAAAATCGCCCTGTTCTCAGACCTTTTGACAGGCAGAGTTCACGGTCCATGATCATGGGATAGGATCAACTAAAACATGGCTTTTCCTTCATTCTTTAAAGCCTCACCATCTATACCAAATACCAAGAAATCCACTGATGGGCCCAATCACGACAATCCCCTGAAATAAGTGTTTGACTCTTAAAGATGCATAGCATTCTTGTAAATATTTTTCTCTCCCAACTCTCTCTTTTCTAAGACCAACTTTAACTGCTTAGAAATCGCCCTCTCCCACTCTGCATGAATCTCGTTCTTATGGAGTGAACTTACGCCACTTTTCCTGAGAACAGAAGCACATAATCAATGCCCAGCCTCACTTGGGATTTCAGAACCAGGCGCTGAGGTACCAGGGTCTTTCAAAGACAAATCAGCATGCCTCGAGACAGACAGACCTCTCCCTCCATCCCCTAGCTCCTTACAAACGGTCAGGACCAGCAGAGGCCTGAAATAACAGGCAAGAAAACAGGTGTCTTCCGGCAGAGCCCTGTGCTGCCCAGATGGAAGAAGAGATTAAAGGGACGGGAAGTGTGACCGCTCCTCAGTAGAGCCAGGACAGATTGAGAAATGTGCTGTTCTTACGAGAGTGCCAAGGTCATTACTAAATAAATGGAAACTATTGTTCATAAAAGGCACTGCTGCAGCCACGAAGCTCTCTTTATGGCCCTGTTTAAATTATCCAGAAACAAAAGGTTGGACTGCTTCCCCCACCTCTGCTTCACACACACACACACACACACACACACACGCACACGCACACACACACACAAGCACGCACCACATCATGGAAATCTTCCAGGGCTTATTCCACTTGCTTACCAGGAGGCAGCTGACATCCCCCCAACTGACCAGCTGTGTGCCCTCAGCCTCCAGAAACTGCATTTCAAAACACCCAAGAGGTCAAAGGCATCCCTACCTTAGAAACACATCCCTAATTCTTCACTATGAAGCTCGGTTTAGACACAAGAATGAAAGCAAGGTACTAGGTGTATCTTCTTTCCGGTGTCTGTGTCTAGGCCACCACCTTCAAGCCATCCCCTTTCCAGTATGGACTCTCTGTTGTCCGACCTCATTACCTCCTGATGGCAGGAAAGCTGCCTGGACTTCCGAGCATCTCAGGACCCAGAATAGGAAGCTACACCACATCTTGTGTGATTGCTCAGCACCTCTCTGAGACACGCTTGTCACCAGACCTGGAAACCCTAGGGACTTCCATTACTCACACCCAGCTCAAACAAAAAGTTTTCTGGTACAAGAACTAGAAAGGTATTTAGAGTTTGTGTCTTTAGAATGTCCTACAAAGACAACATGGTCAAAGGTGGCCATGGAGCTCCAGTGTCAACATCTATAATTTTATATCACGTCTGGGGTTTTGATGGGCTCTCTACACCTGGAAGGTTTAAAATACTGCCTCTTAGAGCTAGAGGAGGTACCACTCTGAAGTTCCCGAGCCCAGCTACCCAGTAGTGCTCACTGACTGCTTCAAAGACAACATCAGTTCCCAGAACTTCGGGATAAGTAAAATCACAGCTTCCAGAAGTGGAGCCTGGGAAGTGAAGCTTTTCCAGCTCCCTTGGAGGGGAGGAAGCTGTGACATAGCCAAGCTTAGGAATGGCTGTCCTATATGACCTTCACCTGCCCTTTGCACCCTTCTACAGCCCCAGAGGTGTATGAGCTCTTAGTGTCCATGGAGCATGTGGTCAGTCAAAACATTCCCAGAAACCCACACAAAAGTGCAACCCTTTGGGAATATGTAAGAGAAAGAAAATGATGAAACAGACAAAAAAAATTCATCCCCAAAATAAGGAAGAACACTACATTCCTGTCACTGGCTTCTGCCCACGGCAGCTCTTGTCCCAGTCCTCAATGCATGTGTTGAGCAAGGAGAAAGAGAATTAGCTGCGAGATTGATGCTTAAAACAAGTTCCACTCCATAGACCCATGCCATTAAAGGTGCCCCCTTCCCCGTGAGCTATTATCTCCATGGGTGCACCATATAACTCCCGACTACTTAACTACCAATTAATTGCAAAAACCAGCATTGCCCTCTCACCTTCTTCGGTCTAAGAAGTGAAGGATATACTCAGTTCACACACACACATACACACACACACACACATACACACTGCATTCAACATAAGGGCTGACTTCAGAACAACTCCGCTGGTGGAATGGCCTCCGATTTTAACCCACATATGCATGGTTCACCTGCCGCAGACCCTGAAACTAACCCACAATCACCAACCTTTGAGATGCCCAGGGTAGGCTCCATTTATGACTTAGATTGATCTGTATGGTAATAACAGCAATTAATAGGCTTTCAAGATGAATTAGACCTTTTCTTGTACTCTCTGGCTCAGGTTCACTTAACAGACCCTTTCATCAAAACCCAAATGGTATAAATAAGAAAATATACTAGGACAGAAGATATGTTCAGGACTGTGGTGCTCGCCTGCAAACCCCGCACTCAGGAGACTGAGGAAGGAGGCTTGTGTGACAGAAGTCAGCCTGGGAAGCATACTAACACCTTGTCAAAAAGGAATAAGAAGGAAGGAAGAAGTGGGGGGGCACAAAAGGAGCCCATTTCCTTTCTTCTAGGAGCCCACCGACCTATACACTCAAGGTCAATGTCCAAAAGATGTAAGACCCAAAACTTTATTGTTATACCTCACCATTTAAGGAAACAAGGGTGTCACAAAAATCACGTTATCCAATTTGAGCAGTGTAAATCATTATCCATTTTACAAAGTTGATTTTAGCACTTAAGCAAAGAAAAACAATCATAACAGTAATTGTCTGACCTTGGATAGTTCCTTTGTTTTGTTCCATGATCTCAACTTGAAAAACAAATTGTTTTATAGGCACCTGGCTCATTATGCATTACAAATTAAATCTCCATTTATCTATATGCACCGAACAGTACCTATCCATCGTCATCACTTAAAAACACATTGCCCTTCTTTCTAGCCTTGTTAATTTCCAGATGCTAATTAAATTTAAACTCATAAAAATATCTGTTTAGCATGCACAGCAAGATCATCCCTCAATATCCATTACCCACTGTATACCCTGAGTGTTTACTCTCTGTTTTCTGTTTGCATTCTTATCTGCACACCTCAGTTTCAAGGGACAGACTAGTGATTTAACCCAGAATTCAATCTCTCTCCCATTTTGATTCCATCCAAGTTGTCCCCTCTGCTTGATGCCTTTGTAAGCAACTTTCTTTCAAGTTATTGCTGAGAAGAATGACTTCCAGATAATAGAGCTTAAATATGGAACAGCAGGATGATAAAGGAATGCCGGGGGAGAGCTATATTTCAGGTCCCTTTCACCCGGCCATTACACAAAAGGAGAAGACTTTCGATCTCTGGAGATCCACAGGCACTTATTTATTGCCATAGGGAGGCTGACAGTCTAAAAGCCGCGCAGATAATCAATGGCATTGCTCGGTGACCAATACCTAACATAAAACATGCCACCATACGGAAGGGGCATCCCAAAGGCTGGGATGGGATTCGAAGGAACACCCAATGGGAAAATGGCAGACACTTGCTGTCTTGCCCCTAATGGAGGTCTTGTCGGGTGGGCAAATGGCAAAGGAAAGAGATAAACTCTGTTTCTCTGTCTTGGTCCCAGTCCTTTGCCGTAGCAGAGATGGCCCCACACTGGCTTGTTCTTCTCAGCTGGAGAAATGGTTCACTATCAATCACATACTCCATGGTTTCAGGTGCCAGCGAGGGCAATCCATGCTCCCAGGCCCACTGGCACGGAGGAAAGCCAGCCTCGGTCACAGCGCACACAATGGCCTTCTCAGTTCAAAAGAAGGCTCTCTGCAGGGTAAAGTGGGCCGCGGTCTCCTTTAAACACATCAAGCCAAGAGAGAAGTAAGCATTTGAGTCACACAGTTCTACCACAGCAGACATCTCCTTAGACCTCTGGTCTTTATTGTCAAGATCAACCCCCTTTCTTATAAAAAGCCAGACAGCAAAAACATTTCAGTCTCTGGAACACATCACATTTCTGGCATGTTCTTTTCCTTCTGTTTTCTTGCTTTGGTTTGGGGAAGCCAGCAATATCTTATAAATATAAAACTATAGGGGATGGTGGCATGGCTCAGTCAGTAAAGTACCGGCCACATGAGTGTGAGGACCTGAGTTCAAATCCCCTGCAACCAATATAAAAAGCCAGACATGAGAGCTATGCAAAGCCTGTAATCCCAGTGCTGGGAAGGCAGAAGGAGCCAGATCCTTGGAGCTCACTGGCCAGTCAGTCTAGTCAATCACAAATATCTACTTACATGTATATATGCACACATGCACCACACACAATCAAAATAAATACATACATACATATATAAATAAAATATGAAACCATTCTCAGTGGTACCAAAACAGACCAAAAGTCAAATTTGCTTAACAGCCCCTATTTATTACATAATGCAAATTGAGTTCCTCAAGAGCTTATAATATGTTCCTTTTGTGTGTTTGGGCATTTGAGTAGATATGAGTATTTGTGTGCATGCCTATGAGTGGAGATCTTGTCAACAGCAAGTGTCTTCCTCTGTGGATATCCACATTATTTTTTGAGACACAAAAACTAACTTATTTAAATTACTATGGCACCTGAGATGGAGAGATGACTCAGAAGTTAAGAGCATTGGCTGTTCTTCCAGAGGTCCTGAGGTCAATTCCCAGCAGCCACATAAAAACATCTGGTGCCCTCTTACAGCATGCAGGCATACATGCAGCCAGGACACTGTAGACACAATAAATAAATAAGTAAATCTTTAAAAAAAATTACTATGCCACCCCTAGATACAATGCAAGCCAGAAGACAATGGTACAACATCTTTATAAAGTATCCAAGGAAACAACTCTCAATCTCAAATTTATGTCCAGCAAATATTCTTCCAAAGTGAAGGGGAAGTAATACATTTCAGATCTAAGAGAACCAGTCACCAATATGCCAGTGCAGCATTTAGCAATGTTAAAAAGACAATATCCAGGATGAAAGAAAATGGTGACAGACAGAAATACAATGTAGGTTTGGGGTAGAGTGGCTGCCAGAGGTGCCTGATACTTGTCCTGGGCAAGGAACCACTTCCACTTGAGATGAATTATCAAATAATACGTGCCAGAGTAGGAAGTCCGAGTCAAAGGCAGAGGGACAACTTCCCTGAGCAGCCAAGAGCATCAGCTGAACTAAGACACAGAAGCAGAAGTCGCCTCTGTGGATTTTCCAAGTGGAACGGGGCAAGCATTCTTAGCTGGGGCCTCCCACTCAGGAATGCATCTGCCGAGACCCTAAGCTCATCTTGGTCATTTTTCCTCTTAGTGTATATCATGAAATGGTGCAGACTGTAGACATTTTGTGCCCTCTTTCTGCACAGTCAACAATAAGCACACACAGGAAATTTTAAAGAAATTTACTTCCACACAAACAAGTGAAAAGCTCAATAATAAATGTGTGGTAAGTACAGAGAGCATTTTTCTCTGTTTCTTCATTTCCTTCAGAGCTACTTAACTGGGGCTGGAGAGGTGGCTCAGTGGTTGAGAGCACAAACTGATCTTCCAGAGGACCCGAGTTCAGGTCCCGGTAGCCGAATTGACTGACTCACTGCTTCCGGTAACTCCCACTCCAGGAGATCCAAACGCTCTTCTGGACTTCGAGGGCATGTGCACATACCATCAACACAAACACATGTTTAAAAAGAAAGTAAATCTTAAATTTAAAAAGTGACTCTTGACTGGCCCACCAGTAGATGAAGGGATAAACAAACGCCAATGAAATAATATTCAGCCTCATGAAGTAAGTTCTCGTATATGCTAAAGCATGAGTGAACCCTGACAGCATCATTCTGAGGAAAGTAAGTCAGACACAAAATGGCAAATATTTTTCCACTTATATATAGTACCTAGAATGGCAAATTCACCAAGATAGAAAATATATCAGAAGATACCAGAGTCTGGGGGAAACAGGGACATAAGAATGGGGAGCAGTTACCTAGTTTCTGTTTGGAATGATCAAGCAGAACTAGACAGCAGTGACAGTTGTGGCACATTATAACCATAATTAACGCTACTAAATGTATACAAAATAATTAAAGAAGCAACGTTATTATCATACACATATATCCACAATTTTTACAAGTTAATCATGGAATATGCTAAAGTAAAAACTATTCAAGTTTGCTCTTTAAACGGGTAAAATGTATGACATGTGAGTTTATATACCATTTTAATACAAGAATAACAGTGTGGACTTGTGATTGTAACATGCTTAGAAAATATAATCTGATAGCGCAGCCGGGCAGTGGTGGCACATGTCTTTAATCCCAGCACTTGGGAGGCAGAGGCAGGTGGATCTCTGTGAGTTCGAGGCCAGCCTGGTCTACAGAGCAAGTTCCAGGGCAGGCTCCATAGTTACAGAGAAACCCTGTCTCGAAAAACCAAAAAGAAAAGGAAAGAAAGAAAGAAAAAGAAAATAAAACTTGATAGTTGCAATGAATGAGAGAAAGTCAATGAAAGCTTGCTTCTATAAAGTTCTTACCTTTATTTGGTGTGAATAAAATTAACTGAGGCAGATTGTAACAAGGTGTCTATAGGTATCTTTGGAGGAATTGCATACACCCATGCATGCATGCTAACAGCAGCAGGCAAATAAAACTGCTTAATGTCTCCAAAACAACACAGGTCCTTGAGAGCAAACCTTCATTCTTGTCTCCTAAATCACCTACTTCGATGATGCCTCAGTACCTTAGTGTGAGGCAGGGCATCCCTTCTAGTGTATCACACTTCATGGGTGCACCCCAAAAGGACACACATGTTCTATTAGAGAGGTGGCAAGAAGGCATGTGAGACAGTCAACTCTGGCCATGAGTATCCTCAGCCTGGGCTCCTCGGAAAGTGGTTAATGTCTGGGCAATCAATGGCAATATACCAGATCCCTGCAGCCTGCAGCTTCAGTGATGCCATCTTGGACTAGTCTACATTTGGGACACACAAAGTGGAAGAGACTTCCATCCAGCTTTACTCTAAGACGGATTACAGTGAAGTAAGAAAATAGCCCAAGGGAACGGTAGTGATGCCTTCACCACCTTTTGAAGCCCAGGCATGTGTGGCAGACTGTGAGGGTCATATTCCTTTGACAACAACTTCTGGCCCTCCAGACTTATGACGTCATAAGTCTTGGGCCTCAGTGTGTCTGTACACTGCAACCCGCAGGTTTCATTCCAGCGTCTCTCCTGGGTGACATTGTTGAGCAAAAGGTCTTCTTGGTAAGCAGGCTGCAGAAACATTCTAAAACCCAGGCATGGTCCTGGACAGAGGGAAAGAAGTCATGGAGTAGGGAAGGGGAAGAGTTCCTTCCTTTCCAGTATAGAATTCATTCTGGGTCAGGGAGCAGGTAGATGATTAGCCGATGCAGGCAGGGCCTGCTGAGGCAGCAGGACACCTGCAGGTGCAGATTTTTGGCTAAAGGAATTAGGAAAGAAACAAAAGCCACATACTTCAATAACACTGGGTTACCAAACTTAGGAAATAAAAATATATCTGGTTATATTTAAGCCACAAATAAACAACAAATGATATTTGTATTGTGGGCATGTCCCGAACTCTGCATCCTGTGTTCTGTCTGTCAACCCTACCTGACATGGTAGGGAAAGAGCTGAGGTCTTCCAGCATTGTCTGTGAAGACAGAATTGGGACTTTGGGGAACAGTGACTTCTGGGAGCCTCAAAATAGCCACTAGGACTCCTGAGAATGCATTGCCACCCCTTTTCACTTCCAGTCTCTGACTCTAAGTGATAAACAAGTTTCTGCCCCCATGCAATGGCACCTTGCTGCAGGAGCATTTGTGGCTGGGGAGTAAAAAGCTTCAGGTTCTCACTCCACCCCCCCATCCCTTAACCCCACCCAGGAATACAAGGCTGTGGCGATAACCTTCACCCCTTTCCCCAGCCTCCTCTCCCTTCCGCTCCCACCCACACCCCTGTTCCACTTTGGATTCATTCTTAACTAGTTCTTGCTTAAACCCCTTCTCAGATAAAGACTTGAGGAGCTTCGAAAATGGGCTGAGGTCTGGAGAGATGACTCAGCAGTTAAGAACACTGGCGGCTCTTCCAGAGGACCTGGGTTCGAGTCTCAGCAACCACGTGTCACTCACAATGGTCTGTAACTTCCAGTCCCAGGGAATCTGATGCCCTCTTCAGGCTTCTGTGGGCACCAGTACCAGACAGACACATAGTACATAGACGTACATACTGGCAAAACACTCATGCATATAAAATAATCATTTTTAAAAGTTTTTTTAAGTGGGTTACTAAGATGGGTAAATTTTCTTTAATACCTCACTGAATTTCATAATTTCATATTGACTTTTTGTTTGTCTGGACCAGCTATGGCCGAACTATAAATGTTCAATGACTTCCTAGACAGCAAACGTGCCTTTCGATTCCTCCTTGCAGTATATTTCCTTTAGTCTGCACTAACTATGCTCCGATGCTCTATTTACATCCAGCCACAACTCTGAGACTTTATGTGACTTCTTGGCCTCAGGATCCAGCGCAGACAAATCACAGCTTAGACACTTAGCACCGAGGAGAGGAAGATTCGGATCTCCCAAAAAGCCATTTGTTTAACTTATTTGGCTGCTGAGAAATTGTGCGGACGTTGTGAATGCAGACTGGGAAGGGTTCCCCACCCCTTCAGGTTCTCTTTGGAAAATGCGAGAGCCTTTTATCCCTCCAGCTAGGTCGTGAGTTTATGAGGATGCTCACGGTGTTATTGCTATTTTGTTTATTTTAGGTAGAAATTGTAAGTATTCTTAATATCTACTCACTTTGAGTTAAAAAGCAAACCAAAAAAAAAAAAACCTTGATGTAAATTCCATGTAATCCCCAATCCCAAGAAAGGAAGGTAATTCCTCAAAGTGAGGAAGCAAGTCAGGAAGTATGAGACACTTCACAGATGGTCAAATGTATCTACCGAAGAGACAGATCATTGCACTGGGAAACTGGACTCCTAAATTCTAATCCCAGGTTTGCCCACACACAGATTCACCATTAGACAAGAAATTACTGAAAGGCAGGAATTTTGTACAACCCACTGTTTCCTTTTTTTTAGATTATATCATTTTTATTTTGTGTGTATGGGTGTTTGGCCTGTAGGTGTATTTGTGCACCATATGTGTGCAGTGCCTACAGAGACCAGAAGAGGACAATCAGATCTTCTGGAGCTAAGAGGGCTGTGAGTCACTTTTCCATTTTATATTTTTAGATTAATCCATGTTGGTGCAGCTAAAGCTAGTTTCCACTGAGTGGTTATGTAGTATTTTAACACATAAATATACCACTTCCTAGCTATTCACTGTCTGATAGTGATTATTCTGACTCTTTTCAATTGTCCTTCATAAAAAGGACAATCAGGGGCTGGAGAGATGGTTCAGCAATCAAAAGCACTAGCCCATCTTCCAGAGTCCCAGGGTTCAAATCCCAGTACCCACATGGCAGCTCACAACTGTCTGCAACTATAGTTCCAGGGGAATCTGACACACACACACACACAGTGATACATGCAAGTAAAATACTAATGTACATAAAATAAAAATAAATCATAAAAATAAGGGGCTGTAGAGATGGCTCAGAGATTAAGAGCCTGACTGCTCTCCCAGAGGACCTGAGTTTGATTCCCAGCAGCCACATGGTAGCTCATAACCATCTATAATGAAATATAGTGCCCTCTTCTGACATGCAGATGGAACACTGCATACACAATAAATAAATAGAGCTTTAAAATAAATAAATAGATAAATGGTGGCCAACTTCCTTGCACTGGCTGGTGCAGTGACCAGTTTCTTCACCAGAGATGCTGAAAGCGGAAGTGGTGGGTAGGAAGAGGACGTCTTCCTATCTAATATCAAGTCATACCCCCAATGTCAGGGATTATTTTCCCATTTTCATCAGAAGCACAGCCAGTAGACATTTCATTTTTTTCTATACCCTGTAAAAATAGAGTAGTATTGTGGGATGCTGAGTTTTCACTTCCTCGCTAGCTTGGTGAGGGCATGAACCTTACAAATGTTCTCTAGACGCATGTTTTCCTCTTTTGTGAATTACATATTTGTGCTATTGGCATTTGCTGACTAAATGAATGGGGCCTGAGAGCCATAGCCATATGGTGGACAATCACTTCATAACTCACAATAGGACTGTGATATTTCCATTATTTAGCCTTGAAGACCCGACAGTGGAGTATATTAAATGTTATGCCTTACTCAGATCTGAATCCCCAGTTCTTAGAAAGGCATTCAATAGACTACTCAGTCAATAAATGTTGAATGAATTAAGTATCAGACTGCAAGAAATCCAAAAGCCTCCAATTGTCCATCCCATAATAAGATATATATATCCCATAATAATGTTATAAGAAAACTATAATGAAATTTGGCATGCAGCCAGTCTAAAGAATGAATTCTATCTCTGCTCTACTCAGATTCTCTTAATCTCCATAGAAGTTGGAAGTTGGAGCCACAATGACCACCTCAAGAAGAGCAAATAGAAACAAAAGCAATCCTCCAGACCACTTGACCCAAGGTACGGGTCCATTCAGACTGCACCACAGCACGCTTCTTCCTCTGGGTGTCCGGGAAAGGACTCTGAAACGAGGACTGTGCCTCCCTCTTGCCCATCTCTTGCTCCCTTTCCCCAACTCCTATTTCATTGCTTCTTTTTCTTTCTTCATTCCTGTTCTCTTCCACAAAGCACTGAGCCCTGATTTTCCTGGATTGTTGTAATTTCTGTTGACAGACACCAGAAATGCCACTCCACCACTCCATGCATGTACATGTTTCATTCGTTCGTCCTTCTTATTCCATTGGGGTTTTTAAGAACCATCTGGCTTCATGATTTCTAGCACTTTGCCCATCAAAATGTACAATTCTTTAAAAGGATGGAAATGACATTGAATCTGCCTCCTCTGAGTGATTGAGGTTTGCGTTTGAATCCTGTTGTCGTGGAAATAAGATTCCTTGGACCTTCTATGATGGTTAAAATATCAGCAAGAGATGTAACACCTCTGCATCCATTCCTTATCTTGCCCAACTCCCAGGTTGGTCCAAGGCTAGAGTGGAAAGACACCATGACTCCAGACAGCTAAACTCCAGCCTTATGTCCGATCTCATCTACGTGGTGCTAGACAAGACATAAGACCTTCTTGAACTTCTATTTCTGTTTTTGTTTGGGATTGATCTGAGGATTTTTTTTAACCTCAACACTGTTTCTTCCATCTATCTTTGACTCAGAAAGATCAAAGGAGAAGATGAATGTGGGAAAAGCACTTGGGAAACTAAAACACTGAACAAATAAAATTACACACTTGAATGCTTTCCTCTTGCTACAAACAGGACGTGAGATTTTAACTCAGATGTATATAAATAAATCCTGAGTACTAGCTTTTCCTAATGGTTGTTATTTGCATGTTATGTGTTGTTCACAAAAAAAAGTATGGCTAAAAGAATCACCTAAGATTTGAGGTTTATGTGTCATATAACAAGAAAGAATGAAATAGGACTTCAAGAAATAAATGGTGGGAACTACTGAGAAAATATGAGGAACGAATGGCAGGGAAATTTTATGTCTCATAGCTTCCTGACATGTGTCCCCAGGACTAAAGCCATCCTCTTCAATGTTCTCCATAGAGTCGTATGTTTGAGCACATGTGCCCTAGCTAGCAATGCTACTTTTGGAAAGCCATTAAACCTTCAGGAGGTGGAGGCTTGCTAGAGGAAGTGATTGGTCCCTGGAGGTGGGTCTTCAAATCTGAACCCAGCCCCACTTCCTGTGCATTCTCTGCTCCTGACTATAAAGCGGTGTGACCGCCTACCCCACACTTCGGCACCAGGCCTTCCCTGCTGGACCAGATAGTATTGCCTCTTAACCAAGATAAACCTTCCTTCTTCAATTGATTTTTGTTGCCACAATGAGCAGAGCAACTAATATACTGCTGGAATAAGAAGCTCCCATAAAATGGGATTCATCTCAATTAACTTCTCTCCCAAGGCTCTGCTTAGGGAGATAAGAGGAGTTCAGATAAAGCTTCTTCCTGTGCTTCTTGACAGATGCCTTCTGATCCAAACCAGCAGCAATAAGGATTCCCAACAGCAGGTGTTGCATGGGAGGACCAGGGATGAGAAATAGAAAAGACAAAAGCAGTATCTGAGAACAGGAGGTCTTGCATGAGCTGATGACTTATGCCAAACAAGATTTTTAAGTACAGCGTCATCTGTACTATTTGCAGGAGGGAATACCCAAGGTGAGCGGAGAGCTAAGTCAGACAATGTTGGTCAAGGAAACACGTGGTACTTCAAAGACAGCAGCCTAAGGACTGATAACCACAGCCTATGGGCAAGAGTCAAGTCCCCAGAAACTGCAGCCTTGACTCCTATAGGGCACTGGCTTCAGTGTCAGACAGACCTTGTCAAGTCTGTTTCTGGACAAGGACACAGAACTAAAGTTCCATTTGTCCTTTCATTGGGACCTCTAAGAAAGTCTTAGGTCTGTCTGGCTCTCTGCAGCCTTCAACTCAAAATAATTCTTATGCTACAATGCATATTCTAGACCCCTTCCTAGGATAAGTTGAATTCCTAGTACTTAGAACAAAGGAACAGATGTTCAGTTAATGCAAACTTTTTTCTATTTACTTTTATTGTGGACATTTGCAGATGCATATTTAAAACTAGGATGAGTAATATAATTAACTTTCAAGTACCTGTCAGTCTGTTTCCACAATTATCAACTCCTGGGCAGTCTTGCTTCCCTCCCTCTATTCCCCTCTGAGTATGTGGAAGCAATTCTCTTATATGCTCTTCCATCCATAAATTTAAAAAGGATTCTTTTCCAAAGATCTATTTCATTTTAGGTGTGTGTATATGTGTGTGAGAGAGAGGGGGGGAAGGGAGAGGGAGAGAGAGGGAGAGAGAGGGAGGGAGGGGGAGAGAGGGAGAGGGAGAGAGAG